>VXBL01003188.1:424018-538144 GCA_013400195.1 Aramus guarauna
GAGGGGGACCCCCCCCCCCCCCCTCGCCAGCCCCCGGCGCGGCGCCCGGGTCCCCTCCCCGAGCCGAGGACGCGGCGGCGGGGTGCGGGGCAGGGGGCGCCGGGTCGGCCCCCGGTTCCGGGGCCTCTTGAACAATAAAACTTTGCATTAGGACGGTGCAAGTGTGAGGATTCCCCCCCGGCCCAGCTCTGGCTCCCTCCCTGCTGAAGGAGCATGCCTGAGAGCGCTGAGCATGCTCCTTTGCGGAGATGGAGAGCATGACCACACCTGCTGTTAGACACCCCCCCCTCCAGCCCTCGGTGAAATTGGGCTTAAATAATAATGATAATACAAATATAAATCTCTCTATCAGTCTATACGGGGGGTAAGAGGGTGGGGCGGAGGCGGCGAGGGGGAGCGGGCGCATGGGGCGAGCGCGGCGGGGCCGCCGGGCGGGAGGGAAGCGCCGGCCGAGCAGAAGCCGGAGGGGCGGTGGGGGGACACACGCCTCGCCGCGGGGGTGGTGGAGGTATCGCTGCAGGGCTAAGGAAGCGATGGGAGAGGAAGGGGAAGAGAGCCTTCCTCCCCCGCCGCACGCACAGCCATCCTCGGGACACCCACTCAGGACACCGGCTTCCCCGCGGCTGAGGAGGGCTCTCCGCTGGGGAGGTAAACTCCGGTGAGCACCGAAGTGCTGCCGTGGGCTCCTTTCCTTCTCGGACAAGGCTGTCTGTATGACATCAATGAACACATAGATTCACCTCCCCAGTCTTGCTCGCAGCTGCTATAAATCCCCTGAGGAAAGGCACACCAGAACTGTAGCACTGCTCGGGAATTTGACGTGACGGAAGCACAGGACGGAGAAGGTAATAAAACAATTGCTTGCTTGAGAATCACTGATCTTCGTAGCGCTTCAAGTACTGCCACGCCGCAAATGCTGCCTGCCTGAGCTGGGGAGTCCTCTCCCTCCTTCCTCAGCCTTTCCGAGATTTACAGGAGACAGCTGGCGTGGGAAAGACGGGAGCCGAGTCTTCCAATTAAAGGGGGGAAAAAAAGTTTTATTTCAATGGTTTATTTTTAAAGGGTCTTTAAAGAAAATTCGCTAAAAGGGGACAGCCCTTTTCAGGAATTGTCCTTAAAGCCTGCGAGGCGCTTCCCGCTGTGAGGGGGCACCCAGGCGCAGGGCTGGTGTAGAGGAAGGGGCTTCCATTAATCTCGTAATCATCTGCGCTGCAATTAAGACTAATGTTGCAGCGTGTACAGGCTGAGCGACCTTGACCAAAGCAGTCTAGCTGAGAAGTGGCACTGCTCCTAAGCATCAGCACTTTAATCTTATTTATTTATTTATTTATTTATTATCCTCCCCACCACCCCCCCTTCCCCTCATAAGAATGAGAAGAGCTTCGAAAGGAGGCATTTCTATAGATGCTGTTGGGATCCGGGCAGCTTTCTGGGGGAGAGCCGCTTTGGCACAATGCTTTTTCCTGGTTTTCCCAGGTGTCGTATGGATGCGTGGCTGCTGGGGAGTGATTTCAAAGGCAAGCAGGGTGCCGGCGGAACCGGGAGCGCTGCCCGGAGCGGCTGCTGGCGGGCTGCTCCGCCCGTGCGGCCGCCGGCAGGGGGTGGTGCGGGCCCGGCCGATAGCCCCGCGCCTCCTCGCCCTGCGCCCGCTGCAGCCGCCGGGAATATCCCACCCCGACAGGAGCGCTTGTGCCAAACGGTGATGCAAAGCAGCCGTACATCTCGCACCAGCAGTTTGGGGTTTTCCCGCAGTGCGAAGAGTCCGGCCGCTTTCCCACCAGTAGGAACGTAAAGGGGGGCAAAGCTCTTGAGGACTAAAGGGATTCTCAGCCGGTGACCTTGCTGTAGTTGGGCACAATAAAGAGTGGCTCCAACGCTGCTCTGAGCTGTGAAAAGCTTTCATCGGTTTCTGGCTAGTCTCAGGAGAGCTTAAGTCATTTCAGTGTTCCACTCCTTCTCCCTTGGGCCATCAGCAGTCCCTTGCCAGACCAAAGGGACCGAGTTGGGGTGTACAGTTAGCAGGCAGCTGTAGGTCCCGAGGTGTTGAGTGAGCTCTCACCCACGTCGTACTGCACAGGGGGTTCATATGAAGAACGTCAAACATGGTAGCAGGTTGTCATAGCAGAACTTGCCAAGAATTTAAGAAACAGGCTGGACACTGTCTTTCATTGGTTGGGTTTTCTCCATTATGACAAATGTATGCCAGTAAGCATCAAAAAGGATAACTTCTCTACTAATACTACAAGTCAAATGTGCTGGCTCTAATGATAATAAGTAATAATGATATTGAAAATACATACTATGTGACATATAAAGCTTTTATACATCTCAGATCAGGCATTAAATATTAATTTGAAATCTGTGTGTTATTTATTGCACTGATTGTAATGAATTCTGAATTTTATATGCAATGATATATAATGAATATATGTTTTGAAAGGTCATTTGTGGAAAACAGAACAAGTATCATGTGTGCAACACCTGCTAATGAGGGTAGGTGTGCTTCCCCTTACTAGTCCATGCACAAATTCCTGATAAAACAGATCAGTAGTGAAAAGAGAGACTACTCTTCCAGAGATTTCGAGCTGTTCTGGTTTTCCTTTGATCTGTCTCATCTTCTGTCTCAGATGCATACGTGAACTTTCCTCTGACTTTTTAATTCACAAGCCTGTGGGGCTTTTGATTTAAAGGAGTAGTACTGAAAACACAGACTAAATAATTCTGTCATAGTCGCACTGTAGTGTTGGGATTAGTGTTGTGGAGCACTTTCTGTTACCTAACTGTACGTGATTGTCTATACCTACATTTTAAACATACGTGAAACTGTACAACTGTGAGTATTATGTACTTTGCAGGGCTCTGTAATTTGTATGTGTGTGTAAAATATGATGAATTAACTTACAAACTTTGCATTTAATGTATTCAAAACTTGCATTGGTGCATTTGTATTTCATTGCTTGAAATTGTTCAAGTTTGGCTTGCAAGGAAGAGTGGAGAGACCTTTGCATTTACTGGACCGCTGTTGACTTGTGGTTGTCATTGACACTGGATAGGTCGTTACAGATTTTGTCCTTCCCATTTGTCCAGTTGTTTGACATTAAATTTTTTTAACATATATTGTGACCATTTCTTTTATGTTTGTTTAGTAGCCAAAATTTGTGTAAGGTCTTAGATAGTGGGAGATAGTGTTCCTTGTAGTCTATAAAGCACTCATACTTTTCTTGAGGAAAGTTGGTTTGTAATTGAACGTATGATAACAATGAGATTATTAGCATGATGGAATTAAAAACATCCTGGAAACCATTTCTTATTACTTGAAGACACTGGTTCAGTGAGAATTTTTCATTACAAACCCATTATGTTATTTTTAATAGTGTGTTTAAGTGTCTTGAAATTATCACTTTTAATATGCAAAAAATGTTAAACACTAGAGTATTTCTAGATCATCTTGTAAACATTAGCTGAATTTATTTATCCATTTAATGAGAAAATATTTACAGTCTGTTTACGGTTTTACATTTTCTGGTGATATAAAACTACTTAACATCCGCATGAAACTGGTCACAGATGAGGTTTTGCGATATTAGGTTTCCAATGCGATTTATGTAAGCTACGAAATATTTGATAAAGAAGTTGAAATAAGGGAACAACAAGAGTTTAAGCAAGAGTTTGATTCAGTAGTTTTTTGGTCTTAAACATGCAAATCACTTCACTGTTTAAATTAACAGGAGAACTAATACCCAGAGGAATTCTGTATTTTTTCTTTTTTTCTTTTTTAAAGAAGGAGTCAAAGAAACTCATGTGCTTGGTGTGGTGTGGGAGGACTTTTGATGAGACTAAGTAGGTGGTTATATTTCTGTTTTAAGTTAGTCATTCCATAATGAAAAGTATAGTACTCTATAGCCCTCAACACATTCTTATGAAAGTCTACTTCATTTATTCATGTTTCTGCTTGGGACACAGACATCTTAGTGTGGATACTAAGGGATTTATCTTTTAATGCAAAACCTGCTCTCTTCAACCCTCCTCTACTTACGTCCCTCCAAGAAGTTGTCATGGTTTACTAGGGCCCTATAAACAATACTCAATAAAGACAATTAACCTTCGCATTCACAGTCAGAGAATTCAGCCTTTAAACCATTCTTCATGAAAGGTCAAGCTGAATGGACTTTAAAGTAATATACATGCAAATTCCTTTTCTCTGTGTTGTTATTGTGGATTTCCTCTTCGTCTCCCAATATGTATAAGAACTAGACATAGTCCAGGAGGCTGGAGAAAATTCTATGCATAAGATATAGTTGTTCAGCAGACATAGAAAAAAGGTCAAGACAACGGCAGTGCTCTCAGTATGCGCTTTAGAAATCATTCCTGTACTATCACTACCAAGAAACAGTACTGACCTGTGGCCGAGCTTTTTGACGTTGTACATTACAGCTTTGCTAAGCTCAACACTCTTCAGATGGAAAATACATCAAAATCTGAAGGCTTGGTTAAAGGGAAAAAAGCACTTTATCTTCCTGCTCTCCATGGCTTTTGTGATAAATTTTGTGTTTTCCTCTGCCACCATATTCTGTACTTTAAAAAAAATAGATGTAAGGGATTTACATAAAGGTTGGCAACACATTATTTTTTTTTCCTGAAAGGAAGAGGTTAGTGTGTGATGCTACTGTAAGTTGTTTCTATAGGTTCGACTGTAAGACTTGGAGACAATGTATAACTCATGCTAGAGCCTTTGAAAGATAAATCAGTCTAATGGGAAGAAATATTTGGGACTCCCAGTCATGCTTTCTTAGTATGTCCCTTAACCTTTTGGAGATTTGATATTGCCTTCCCAGCTTGCTGATTAGGCCATGAGCAAGATTGTTTGTAAGGTATTATGGCAGAAATGTCACAAGAGAGTTTTCCCGTTAAATCATTTCACCTTGTGCTATTTTATGTAAACTTTGTAAATCCATGTTCAGCATAGTTGTTTCTTCATCCTCTAAGGATTCAGCATTCCAAAGGACAAAGATAAGGATTCAAATATGAAAAAACCCCCCCACCTCACTGAGTCACAATTAAACACTTTTCTCACTTTAACATGGAAATTCCAGGGGCCTCTTCATAGGGAAAACACTCTCATTTTCTTCTCTCTTCATTTGAAAGAAACCTGGAGAACATGGCTTAGAAGTTATGCCATTGTCTTTATTTTGAAATACTCTTAAATACATTTAAAGAGCTTACAGAAACCTACTTAACATCCCGTTGTACATTTGGCTGCAGCCATATATAATGCCATTGTAAAGCCAGAACTACTTAACAGTCCAAGAATGAAGATTGACATTTATCTACTAAATCATCAGATACTTTGCCAGTTCTAAGATATTACATATTAACTGTTTGTTCCACAACAAAACCCTTCTTTTGTGAAGAAAGGTGTTGGGAGGTGTCTATCCCCAAGCACTGGGTTTTGTTCCTTGTCACAGGAAGGAACGTCTGTTGGCTCAGCCACAGCAGTAGGAGACACAAAATGTGAGGTTTTCTTCTCTCAGTTAGCAGTATTATTACAGCTAATCACATAAGGCCAGATTTACAGAGGTACTGAGTAAGTCAAAGCAAGCTTGTGGTGGTCAACAACTTTAATTAAAAAAAAAAAAAAAGGGTGTTGTCTGTACCCCCCTTCTTACACCTCTAGATAACACATTAAAGAGGATTGCGTTATTTAACTTCTATGTATTTGCTTTACTTGAAAAGTACTATATGAGGACAGAGTGTCTTTGTGCAATTTTAAATTAGCAGTACTTTGTTAAATCAGTGCAGTTACATCAGTAGAAGTACATCAGTGATATGTCTAAAAATCACTGCCACAAGCAGTAGCATGCCTCAGGCATAAAAATCTGGCCTTTAGCTGTATTTCTCTGTTTTACCAGTCCTCTTCAGTTCATCTGGGCAGCACGGTCTGGAATTTATAGGTTCCACCTTCCTGCTCCTACAACTCTTGAACAGACAAATTATGTTAGTAAACGGATGCCACCACTACTGAAAAAAAATCACTTCCTGTCCAGTTTAAGAAGGTAATTGTGTACATTTAATGAAAGTACATAAACTGAAAACAAAATTAATTTGAATTTGTGATTTCTAAATGCATTGTTCTTTGTACCATGATCCTGAGTGAAAATGTATTATTGGATTGTGTAGGTTTTTTTAGGCTTTACCTTCTGTATCAGTCTGGAAAGAGCAGATGATTGAACCAGATCCACACAGGTATTTTTCCTGTTTAAGAGCAGTGTTGATGATACTTGTACTTTTGGGTTATGTGAGTCATTTTCTACTCAAAATTGTTCATAAGGTATTTGAACTGGATTCATGAAAGGGGAAAAACTTGCTAACTTCATATTGAACATAAGCAATGCAATTGCCCCAGTTCAGAAGGTACATGGCACAACAGCTCCTTAAAATCAGTCTAGATTTTAATTCAGGAAAATCTTTAGAGATTTTTTTTTTTTAATAGCAAAATTATATGATTGATTGGTACATTGATAGTTGATATATTGTGGTGTGTTGGAACTTGTAGCTGAGAAAAAAATGCTATAAGCCACTGAAATTACAGGTAGCATTATTTCCAGGTGAAGTTATTCAGTAATACTAAATTATGTTCTTTCTAGTTAAAGCTAGTCCTCATGTACAAAGGACTCCATAAACAGCTCTGCTCCTTAACTAGTAGAAGACAAATAAATTAACTGTGTTACAAGAGGGTTTTACGTTTGCTAAACTTAGAGTTGCATTTAACGAATCACCAACATACATAAACCAATCAAAACTAAAAGTAGAAAATCAATAGAGCCCTTGCTGTTTATAAGCTGGCATGTTTCTGCACATAGATCAACAGAGACGACAAAAGTTGAAAGGCAATCTAAAATTTCACGAATTACCTATAATAAAGAGGAAGAGAGCCAATTGAATTGAACCTCAGAATCTGGATTTTACCTCGTGTTCAATTTAAAGCCTTTTATTGGAAAGAGCGTTAAATCTGAGCTCAGAAAGGTGCCCAGCCATCACACATCCAGCCTGCACGCTGTGTGCTGGGAGGGGGTCAGGGCTGGGTAGCCTCCTCTCCGTTCTCTGTCTTTCCTGATTGCACTTGTGGCTTGGGCATAGATGTGGTTTGACTGTAAGTAGTTTTGGAAGTAGTCAAGCCATTAACAGGCTCATTATGAGAGCTCAAAGCCCTGTGTTTTCCAGGAACATTCATTACTGCCTTTTGGAGCTGCTACAAGGAAGGTGCCTACAGTGCAATAGAGGCTCAGTCCTGGAAAGCCATCCGCAAAAACCCCATTTCACCCACCAAGCAGTGAGCATCTGCAGATGCCTCAGTTTTCTCTAGCAATGTTGCTTAGGCACATCACGCTAATGACTAATGCATTTGCCTGCATATTTCCCATCTGAACTGAGAGGACTATCTTAGGGGCATTGATATTCATCTCCTAGCTGTGTCAAATTCTCCTGAGGACTGTGATCCAATGTGGGTGCTCACATGATGAATTCTTTGCAAGCATGAGTTCAGCGCACAATAGTAGCCCCAATGGCTTTCACTTGATAAATGGCCAAATGAGGTAAAAATGCCTGGATCTTCCCCTTTATGGGAAAGATTTTTTACTATCAGCTTAAATCACGTATATTTCTAACAATAAAAGGCAATTGTAGCACAACTTGGAGGGGCTGTTTCTATTTTGAAGAAAAGATTGAGCCAATTTTCTTCACTCAAAGCGATTGCTTGGTCATCATAGTCCAGTAGAACATTTAAGAATGTGAATCTCAGTCTAAAAGAGAGACTCCTGTCAAGGTTGCGAGGCTTCAGGAGATACATAAGATTTCAGTTTGCATCTGGTTTTTTTTGTTGTTTTGTTTTGTTTTGTTTTGTTTTTTTTTGTTTGTTTTGTGTTTTTTGTTTTGTTTTGTTTTGTTTTGTTTTGTTTTTTATGAGGGCTGGGGGGGTTGATGGTAATTTGCCTTGGCTAATTCAGGAGTCTCCCTGCTGAGCAGGCTGGCTGTTGTAAATCCCATTCACCAGGTAATATATGTGTGAGGAATGAAGCTGAATGATCTATGCCCCAATAAATGGCAGAGAGCATTTCAGAATGCATTACAAAGAGACTGGAAGTTTTTCCAAGCACACTACTTAGCCTTAAAGCTGAAACTCATGGCATCATTTATTACTTCCAATAGTTCAAAAATTAGCTGTGAGTAAGTACAAACTAGGAGTCACTCACTATAAAAATACACTCCTCCAAAATAATACAAAATCCTAATTGTCTCTGAAGTTTAGAAGAGTTCAGGCAAAAAAAGAAAAAGACAAAAATTTGGACTAAGATCCATCTGTGCTTTGTTTTGCTTGAGTCATCACCAACAGATGGCAAATACTCTGTAGAAATCACTCAGCTGAGTTACTCCAGTTTGTGGGGTACCTAAGGCATCTACCCATGGTTCTAACTTTATACTCTTTGGCAGAAACCCACCTTCCTTTGAAGGTTCGGACAGGTACCAGCACGCAGGCTTGTGCATAATTATACCTTTAGAGACAGTATCCATCATGTAAATATTGGTAATAATTCTCTTCCCTTTTATTTCTTCCAAACAATAGGTTTAAGTCCTAACACAAGCCTGCCTAGCTGTGTCAAACTTTATAGGCGGTTGCAAAAATAGCTAGCAACAAGCTGGTATTGACTGTCACTTCCTGTAGGACTCAAGTTGACATCTACTATTTCAGATATACTTCAGTTTAGAAATATTCTACATGCCATTTCCCAAAGACTTCTGCAGTTGAGCAGACACGAGATGAATGCAAAAACTGTCTGTTATGTAGAGTCATGTTCCCACTTAATCTTCATGCAGAGAAAATTATTATTACATTTCATCAATGTTTTATTAGATTTTCTTGAAAAAGTTGGCAGAAGAATATCATCCTTCAGAGACTAACAACAAGTTAGTTAGTGTGTGCTGTTTCCCCAATACTGGCATTGATATTCTCATTTCAGTATGTATATCTTGTTTTCAGGGGAGCGAGATACTATTTTTAGAATTGATCTCATACCTTCCTTTGTTTCTCCCCCAACTCATTATGAGGTGTAAGTGTGTATGTGATTGGAAAATGATCTATTTGCCCAGAAGAGACCTCTACCTAGTTAAGCTCCTATTTTGTTCAGTATTAATTTAGATGAGGTAGATAATATTCACTGTTCATGTAAATATGTCATCTACCCAGCCTACCGAGACTACTTGCACTATTGCTTAATAAAATTATAGGTATGTGAGTAGTGTCTCTGTGTCTCATGATAAAATTTCCATCATACTGCTGACTGGCATAAAACAGAAGGCATCCTTTGCCAAGGTGCTGTCTGTCCTATTGAACCTGGACTTTTGTAAGCCTTGATCAATAAATAAATGTATCTAGCAGGCAGCAAACTGCAGCATGATGAGCAGAGCAAAGAGAGAGCATCTAGGAGAGCTGCACTGAAGCCTCGCACCTGATATGTCAAGAATTATAGATTATATTGAGTAAAATTCATTTCAGTTTTGGGCATATGCTGCTGCATCAGACTACAATGCTATTATTTTGTAATAGACATACAGAGCTTGCCAATGCAGTTTTAGAATAGCCAAGTGGAATATAAAGTTTTCAAGTCAAAAGGGAAGGCTGAGAGGTGCAATAACAAATGACAGCACAGTGATCATGTGCTGAGCTGGTGGCAAACTGAATCAAAATGGCTATATAGCTGTCTGTACTATTGTTCATGCTTATGCCTCACTGACATATCTTAATTATTCACAGATTTAGCACTATGTTTTGTAATTTTTTAAAAAATAGGATAACGGAGTGTTTTGTGCTAATATTACCATTCAGTAAACAGTGTGTGGGTGGCATGTGCAACATTTAGATGCATGTGGGAAAGATAATGGGCAAAATTTATTTCTCTAGGTGCTAGAAAAGTCAAACGACTACTCAGAAAATTTGTAGGAAGTACACGTCTGTGGATATAGGCTTGCATAGGAGGTGATGGAAGCAGAAAAATCTGAAAATCTATGAAAGCAGCTGAGGTTGCTATTGCCAGTATGGGTTGGATGGTGTTAAGACAGATACATCTTATTGTCCCAATGGAACGTTACCACTGAATTGGTATGCGATGTGTTTTATAGTTTTCTAATCTAAGTATAGGATCAAAACCTGCGCTCCTGGGCACTGCCAATTTCCCTTAAATCTATGGTTGGGACCCATTTCACTTACTATTCATTGGATATTATTTTAGGGAAAACCTGTCCTCTTCTGTTGAACAGGTGCACTTTTCTGTTTCTCATAATGCCAAATAATTTTTTTTGCTACCTCACTCTTCAAGAAAGAGCTAATGGTACTAGCAATTACAGGTATCAATATTGTTTTCTCCATTTGTGGAGAAGACAGCTTGCGTCTGCTCATAAAACTTATAGAATCAATTACATTTGTCTTATGATGCTGCTGTGATTTTTCTTTAAAACAGAGGCTACTTAAGTTGCAATTTTTATGACTCTGTCATCACATTTTTGTCTATGTGCGTAAGAAGACTCATTTACATTTTAAATTATAGGAGTTTTAATAATTTATCACAATGCCAAAATATTCTATAGCATTGATATGTAAATGTTGCCTGAATCTTCATGTGACTCCCTCCAGATAAAGCCGGTAGCATGAAGAGGAAGGCAACAGGAGAGGATGACAAGATGCAAGGCTACTGGAAGAAGCCAGTAGCACACTGTGAGCCAAATGAAGGTGCCTTCCATTGTCTTACCCAAGCCAGTTCAATGCAGTGCTGTGCTTTTCTCTCTCACTCTCACCTGACCTGCCAGCAAGCTGCACTTACTGAATGTGCTTAACTTTTCTAGCAATGATAAAGTGCCATAAATTTTAATTTTAGGGGGAATGAACACTTTTAAACCAAGATCCAAAGGAAAATGCAGCTGAATCAGCAGTAGTGCAGAGGTAGCGTGCTCTGTTGGAGGGCTGGTGGGGGGCAGCTGGTAGCTGGAGCCTCGTAAATTGGATCACCACTCACAACATGGAAGTGGCAAACTGCAGTGTTAAGTGCGTATAATATTTTTCAGAGTGCGTGTGTGCTGTGAGTTGCTGCTATTCACATTATTCCAGAATTTGGCCCAAGAATCATGATGTAAGGGCAGATGCTTGATACATATTTTACACAAATTGCGTGCTTGCTGCAGAAGGTTATGATGGTGGTTTTATTTGTTTTTTCTTTTATTATTATTGTTAGATGTCTGGCTTAAAGAGGTCTAAAATTGCCTAACTTTTAAAATTTATTTATTTTGATCTTGTTAACTAAAAAACAGTTGTGAAAGTTTCACTATGAAAAGAATATTTTCTACATGAGGAAATTAAATACCTATTTCCACTGCAGATAAAAGCCCAGTTTCCCTTACCTTGCAATGATTTGGAGTTCATTCATATGTATTTTTACCCCAGTAGCATAGAAATTATTGCTCTTTGTGAAAGAATTTACCTGAAACAGATTTAAATGCAATCTTAGAGCACAAAACATGAAACAAGAAAACAGAGTTAAACTTTTAAAACAATCAATTTTATTCTGCACACAGCAATTACTTCTGCTGTCAGCAGGTATAAAGTTTACTGCTGTTGGAAACTTGTAAAAAGTCAAATGTGTTCCTGTAAAATGCCTTGTCAACTGCAAGTAAACAATACCACACCTTTCAAGAAGCAGTCATCTCCTTATTTTAGTATCGATAAGGTTTGTGTCCTCAATAACTGCTCAGAAGTAGTTACAAAAATGTGATTTGAATGAAGAGAAGGAAATGTTATATTCCTATGTGGCAAAGAAATCCTGCTCACTGACTTTCTGAACTGCCTTAGCCAGAGTACATGTGACTCAACTGTACATTTCATAGAGAGTTGGGAGATGCCTGCATCCAAAAGTTGAAGTGGGATTGATATGGGTGTCTTCGTGGTTGTTATTACACTTTGTTGTGTTTTAACACAGCAAGCAGCTAAAACAACCACACAGCCCTTCCCTCACTCTGTCCTCCTCCTCACCAGGGGGATGGGGAAGAGAATTGGAGAGAAGAAAAATGTAAAACTCGTGGGTTGAGATAAGGGTAGTTTGATAGGACAGAAAAGGAAGAAGATTATGATGATGATAATTATAATAATAGTAATAACAATAACAAAAAAACAAACAAGGTCTGTGCAATTGCTCACCACCTGCAGACCATGGATGCCCAGCTAGTTCCCAAGCCACAGTCCAGCCCCCGGCCGACTTTTCCCAAATTATATAATGAGCATGACATCATATGATGTGGAATAGCCCTTTGGCCAGTTTGGGTCAGCTGTCCTCGCTGTGTCCCCTCCCAACTTTTTGTGTGCTGCCAGCCTCCTCGCTAGCCAGGCAATGTGAGATGCTGAAAAGTCCTTGATTTGGTGTAAACATTGCCTAGCAACAATGAAAAACATCAGTGTGTTATCAACATTATTCTCATCTTAAATCCAAACCACAGCACTATACCAGCTACCTGAAAGAAAATTACCTCTATCCCAGCTGAAACCGGACACACTTCAATAAAACTAATCCTTATATCAGTAGGAGTCATATCACAATTAAGTCTTAATGACAGACGCAATCTCTGGTTTTTTTATTAAAAAAATACCTTTCAGGAGAAGAGGACAAAGGAGGAGGAAGAATTACCTGTCTGCTCAATTTTTTCTATTTTAATCTAGAGCCAATGAAAATATATATTTTTTTAAATATACCTTTAAAAAAACATACCTTTTAAAAGAAATATGTAAAATTGTAATGCATTACTCATATACAGTCTGTGTCAGGATCAGTTTGATGGGTAGTTTGCTTTTATTGGCACCTTCTTCTGAAAAACAAACAAACAAATGGAACCCCCAAAACTGTACATTTTCACAGGCCAGGACTAAGAATGAGATGGCAATGCTGTTTACTGGGATAAATCAGGTGCTACTAACAGAATTTCAATACCAAAGGTTAATAATATCATCATCAGTAGCTCCTGAAAGAGACCTGACTGCCTAAAGGCAACTTAATTTTAAACACTGAGACAAGTCAATCAGTATACACCTAAAAATATGCATTGAGGGATGCAGTTTGCATACATTACAGCCTAGTTTTTTCTTTCTAACTTGTGAGATCTTGAATTCTTTTGTTCACTTATCAAGAACATAGGCACATATATATTTCTTTGTAGGTATGGGTCTGCTTGCTGCTGGCCATTGGGTAGAGAAAGAGAATTTCTAGGGGAAAGACAGGGCACAGAGAAACAGCCTTCCAGTCAAAATTCTGTGCTTCCCATCCTAGTGTTAAAACATCTCTCTCACCAGGCTATTTGTCCAGTGATAGGTAAAAATATAAATGTCAGGTCAGCCAATGTACATTGACTACAGCCTGAGAGGTTAGAAGGTGGGCCTATTTCCCCATTTTTACCTTGTGGATTATCAGAACTGATAGCCTGTAACATTTAAAGTGGCTGAGGGCACAGTGAAAAGCAAAATACAGAGATGTCAGTAAAGCTGTCTCAGTGCTCTTGGGAGCAGTACCCTGGATCATGACTAAATGGGTGTTTCTGACCAAATGCCAACAATTTTGGCAAGGTTGTGTGAAGGAATAAATCTATGGAACTCAACTTTAAAAAAAATAATAAATTAAAGCACCTATTATGAGCTCCAAGTGATTTTTTTTTAATTTGTTTTTCAGGGAACCCAAAGTCAATGATGGAGAAACCCACTTTCACTTGACACACTTTGTTACACATTTTGCTCTGAATATGCTATGATTAGACTTATTATGTAAGTAAATATCCACATAGGCTAGCAGAGAAGGTATTTCTGTTCATGGTCATAGGATAAATTAAGAAAAGTATTATTTCCTAGACATCTGCTTTCACTATCAGCCTCAGAAAGAAAATGGTTCTGGACCTTTTAAGTCACGTAGGAGAATAAGATTTATTGAAGAAAATGTAGCTACCTATTGACTCCTGGAAAGCAGTACAGCAAACCTGATTTTAGGTGTAATTTAGAACATAATGAATTCAGGAAAGTTGTACTTTTATCAAGGGCATTGCTCTTAAAACTTTTCAAAAAAGTCATTTTGAAAGCCTGTCACTAGCTATGCCCAATAATTACTACTACAGCAAAATATCCGTGAAAAAAAAATAGTTGATGGCAAAATACCATATCCACAAGGTATCAGTTCTGGAGCTTCCTCCAGTTGCCCCACCTGTGGGATATATGTATGCTCACCCGTAGCACTCTCTGAAGAAGTCGTATGGAGGAAGCAGGCCCATCTGAAGTGACCATCAGGTGGGTCATGCCTCTGCTGTGAGCAAGGTTATGGTAAAGAGATACACCTGTAAGTCAGTGGCTGCCTTGCCTCCACCACTGAGGCTTCTTTGACACAGAAATTGACATTGAAGCTAATATATTGCATCACAATCTAGGAAATCTAAAATTTGCTTCTGGGAAAGACTTCTGTTTCCTAACTTCTCTAAAAAGGCAAAATATACATGAGACATCTGCTTTATCTGCACAAGGGAAGATCATGTGCTGTTTTACAAATACGTAAGCAGAAAAAAACTTTCCTTCAATAGCTTACAGCTGATACGGAGAAAGAGAACCGAACATAATAAGTATAATACCAGACCTTCGATTCTGTTTATTTTTATTTTCTATTGCCTTTTTACCTTACCTCTTCTGAGTTAGCTTTGTGGCCTTTCAATAGTTTTCAGAAAAACATTCCTAAGAAAAAAGATTTTTGCTGGCCAGTTTGCTGATATAGTGTTCTACATTAGCTGAACCACAGCCATCTTTTGCTTTGAATTCTGCTAAGCGTAATTCCTCAACCCTTTTCTAAGTAGAATGTGTATTAAAAACTGTATATATGTACATATAGAGTTATATGCGTGTACAGCTTTTATAAGCCAGTATAGTTTTTTTCTTTATTTTTAATTTTTAAACTTCTTTTTTTTTTTTTACAACAGTGCTTTAAAAGAAAAAAAGTCTGTTATTGTAGAATTAGTCTGTGTTGATTTGGATCTGAGTTTGTAAGCACTCATCAGAACAATCTCATTAATTTCAGTAAAATGAGGAAAATCTTGCCAAGATTTTTAGATTAATATTCATTTTCCAGACTTGAAAATATGAGCTATGTATTGTGACATGATTGCAACAGAAGAAATATTCACAGAAACATGTGGGAAAAATTTTCCTATGTCATGACCAGTGAGATAGGCACCAGTTTTGTGCTCGTTGACCTTGTTGCTGTCTAGTGGCTTTCTGTACTACACACCCTCATTAATGGCAGCAAAGTTCAATTAACACGTAGAACTATGGCAGCGTGTGAGTCTAATTACTGCAGCAGTGTGCGTGTGTGTGATAACGGGCATTTTGTAGCAGAGAGCGTAACAACAAAGACAATAGGTGTCAAAATGCTAAGGTCTTGACAATAACACTTTAGTTTTTAGTAACTGCCATAGCAATTAATCACAGTGAGGATCTTTTGATTGAATCTTTCCTTGGCCAAGGTTTTCCTGAAGAGGCAGAGGTTTCGCACCCACCTCGGCTTGGCAGCGATGCCAGGGACGGGCTGACCCGAGCTCCAGGGGAGGAGGTGTCGGGCAGCTCTGGCTCTGGTGGTGCAGCACCCATGACTCTTCAGCCGGCTCTGGCTCGGACACCTTTCCCTTCTACATTGTAAAAGCAACTCTGCTGAAAACAGTGAGGTCTCAGGACATATTATTTTCCCTTTATGAAGTCTACAAAAGAAGGCAGACCCTGTTGTTACCTTTCTCTGGCTCAAGTCCCTTGAAGCATCTTCCCTTTCTGCTTGGAGGTGACTGAGTCTTCTTTAATGAGGTGATGGGGAATTGGTGTATATGGAGGATGGATTCTCCCTTGCTGTTAGCTTCAACTCAGTAGATTAAACTTCAGCTCAGCTTCAACTCAAAAAATCAAGCACAAGCATTTTTTTTTTTTTTTAGAGCTTATCACTATTTATGGATGGAAGAAAATGTAAGCTAGTCATAAAAATAAGGGGCAGTGTTGCAGCTTTTGCAGCCGTGTCATCACAAATATTCTTTGTTTCTTGCACTGAGCCACTTACAGCCTGTAATACACTGAACAGAGATGTTATGTCTCCTTTTTCCTTCAGTTCCCAGCAAGGAAAACAAGTGCTCTGCTTCAGCAAGTGAATCCACCCATGCTTGTGATACTTACACAGGCTATGTATGTGAGAATTATACCAACAATTACTGTTTAGGAGTGCTCTGCATGCAGATGCCACAGAGAGCATTGAAAATGTACCACATAACTATGGGAAACACAATAGGAATCTTTCTGCGAGTGAAATAATTATATTTTAGCCACGCTGGAACCAAACAATCTAGCCAGCTCTAAGTCTTTATTCACATGTAAAAAGATCATTTATGCATTGTAATGCACCCTTGTCCAAATAATTGTGCTGGAATATTGTATGAAAGTTTTTGAACAGCTCTGTAATAGCCATACTGTTGGATGACAGCAGTATCATTAGTAGCCTGCATAAGTGTTTCTAACCATGTGCAAATTCATTTTTTATTCTATTGTAATTTATCACACCGTTTTCACGTCCTATATATTTCAAGAGAAATTAACTGTACTTGAAATGCTTCCCAAGCCCAATCAGCTCCACGTGTAGGTTAGACAATTTCACACTGGTGTAGGGTGGAAGTGCTGTTCCACGTGCTGTTCCAAGGCTCACATCTGCAGAGGGGTGCTGGAAGACGGGGTGGTTCAGAGGAGAGCCACAACACAGGGGAGGCTGCCGTTCAAGGTCTGCTTATCTGCACAGTGATTTGTAAGGCAACCACGGGCATCTCTCAGAGATCTCTAATGTGTCTATTTGAAATACTTTTGATGAAGTCCTTCAGCAAAGGTTCTTACAACTTTTAAGCATCAAAATCCTCTAGTGAACTGTAACTGAATAAAAGAGAGGACATATATAATCAGTGTCACTTCTCCAGGAATGGAAATTGAAGAAAATATCCCTAAGTACTTGCACTGTCTTTATATGGTGTTCCCAAGCATCCTCCTGTGATCACCAACTATTTCTCTAATCTGCTGTGGCTGGTTTTGTGGTCCTAAATAACCAAAGAACATTGGTTATCATGCCTGCACTAGCTCAAGTATTTTGAACATCTTGAAAAATACCCCCCAGTGAAAGTCTGAATGAGCTTGGCCCGTTTAATTTAACAAACAAACAAAAAAATGAGACTTGACTTGATAGAATACAGAGTAACTCTGGCATATTAAAGGACTTTGTTTTAGTGGAGAAGGGCATAATAATATGTGCTCAGGGCACGAACGTAAACATATCCCCATCAGGCACACGAATTTATAAAAGGGAACATGATTAGCTGCTGGAGTAAACTTACCAGGAAAGAGATGAATTGTCAGTCCCTTGATGTTTACAGGTTGAGACTGAATGCCTTTCAAGACGATATGCCTAAGGCAGTCATAAATTAAGCTTTAGTTTAATTTATGTTACCAGCTCACTATGAGTAAATAAGGTAAATGGGTGAAATAAACCTGTGACATTGAGGATAATCCAATTGTTCCTTAAGACATTAAATATCTGGAAAAATGGACTAATCTCAAAGTCTCTGACTGAAACATTAACAAAACAAAGCAATGTTTGCAAGTGCCATAAGCACATTTTCAAATGAGCTGCAGATTTTTTAGTAGGTATGTGCAGAGTAATTAATTTTATCGCTTTTTATTTTGGCCAAGGTTTTGTGGAAGAGAAATATTGCATTTCTGAAAGCAGTGTAGCCATCACAAAAGCAACCGAATGTATGTGCTATAGCACCCTTCAAAGGTGCATGTATATAGTATACAAATGGCAACCATGGCTTGACTTTAATTGCATTTGTTGTGAAGCCAAACTTCTTGCTGACTCTTTCAAAAGAATTCAGTTGCACAAAGATTTAAAAAATAGATTTGTAGGGCATTCCTTTGTCAAAAAGACATAGCATCTTTCATTTGGAAAATCAAACTCCCTGTCCTCCTAGAATGTAATAGAAAGTATTTTCAAATGGTAATAGTATTCTAGGCAGAAATCCAGAGCACTCTATTTGCTGCCTGAAAATATAATTTAGGAGTTGTAATATATTCCCTAATTAAAAATATAATGCGCAGTAGTGATTTTATTATTCATTTATTATCTGGACCATTGAACTAATCTGAAGAAAAGCTCTATTCTCAAGGGCACAAGTGAAGAGGTTCCCTTCCTCTTTTTACAGGCAAACAATTTGCTTTCCAGTAAAAAGGACATTTTTTGTTTGTTTGAAAAATAAGGACTTACTATACCTTGCTATGCAATTATTGTTAGACTTTAGCTAAATACACTTTATATTTCTTGTCTGAAGGAACATACAGAATTACTTTCATGACTTTTTGTTTTGTGGTATATGGGTAATACTTCATAAAGGTAAATAAATAGGAGATTGAGAACTAAAATAAGTACTATGTAAATCTTATGATTTTTAACTATAAGAGTAAAGCTAATTTTCAATAATTTGAAAGAAATCGGAATACATAAAATGTGGTTGCTCTATAGTGTCATGGTTTTGTTCCATTCGGCAGCTAAGCACCAGGCAGCTCCTCGCTCACTCCTCTGCCCACCAAGGGGATGGGGAGGAGAATGCAAAAACAACATCGTGGGTTGAGATAAAGACAGTTTAATAGAATAACAAAGGTAGATAACAACAACAACAACAATAATAAACAAGTGATGCCGAAATTAAATTGCTCACCACAACAGAAGGAAAAAAAACAACAACCAGATGCCCAGTCTGTTTCTGAGCAGCAATCCTGCTTCCTGGCGGGATTCCCCAGTTCTATCCAGAGCATGACGTTATGTGGTAGGGAATATCCCTTTGGCCAGTCTGGGCCAGCTGTCCTGGCTGTGCTCTCCCAGCTTCTTCTGCACCTGGCAGGGTGTGAGAAGCTGAAAAGTCCTTGTCCTAGTGTAGACACTACAACTACCTAGCAACAACTAAAACCATCAGTGTGTTATCAGCATTATTCTCACACTCAATCCAAAACACAGCACTATACCAGCTACTAGAAAGAAAATTAACTCAATCATCTCAGCCAAAACCAGGATATATAGATATTTTCTGTTGCATCACGCCTACGAGTCTAAAGTTTTGGTTCATGTGTATTACAAGTTTTTGTCCGTGTCGATGATGAGCGGAGTCAGTCTGTTCCAGATTCAAGCTGCAGAGACTTGGCTCTGAAACCCAGACTGTAGCAGTAAACGCAGGCGGGGCCTGCAGGTCCCAAATCCAGTCCCTGTGGATGACCCAAAGGCATAAATTCTTCTACATGGCTGAATATACTGGCGAATACTACATACTACGGAACACATAGTATATAAAATCTACTACGTACTTTCAGAAAATTTATCCACTTTTTCAATTGTATTAGGTGGTCTGATGAAAGATGTTGGGCTGTTTTTCCTTACACATCTGTGCCTACAAATACTACTTCTTTTACTCTTCCTGAGCATTCAGATGATATGTATATTTCATTAACACTAAGTTGTAAAGGGTTTATTTCTTCTAAATTTTACTAGATCTGCTTTACATTTTCTAGAAAAAAATAAGCCATTTTTCCAGATCATGCTTTTGAATTTTCATTGCTTTTTCACTACATGTCTTTTAATTAAACCGTCTTTATCTCTGCTCTCCAAAACCCTGAAATCAAGATCTCAGAAATCTCTTTATGTAGTACAAACATGCAGTCCATATTTATTTGCTTAGTAAATTGGCATAGGGTAAAAAATTTGAGATTCAGGACAGATCATTTGGAAAAATAAAGTCTGAACCCTAGAACTGAGCAATGCTGCAGTGGCACCTAAATGATCACCTTTCCTGTGTAGATATCCAGATACTGAAATTCCTCATGCTTTACTAGAATTAAAATAAAACATCAAGTATGTATATGTTCTCTAATCTCTTTCTTTTGGGAAATAGCATTACTTGTATTGTAAAAATTTCTGCTCAATTCATTTTATTTTGTGTTTTTGTTGTGCCATGAGTGAAGTTTTTCACAGTATGCTACTTCTGCATTACACTACAAGAATATTCTTTTTTTCAATAATATAACCAAATTTATAATGATGTTTATGCAGCTGAGTTCTAATGTTGATTCTGTCTAGCTGAAACCAATACAAGTTCAAAACTAATTCTTCCAGACTAATTCTTTGACTCATGGCAAGGCATTGTATTCAACAAATGCAGCATAAAATGTAAGGATTATGTAGACAAAGCTCAAAGGTAAACTCAGCGTTCCAGTCTGCTGACAAAACTTACTTATTTGTCTTAAAATTCTGAGCTGTTACACTTCAACAATTCCCTTTTACACCATAGAATATATCTGGAGGATTCCACAGCATTTCTAAATTTCCTATCAAACACAACACAGAAATTATACTGCCCTTTTATTTGCTGAGTGCTGTCTCACAAAGAAATAATAAGATAGAGAGAGAAGATAGCCTGAAGCCCAGGACGCAGTTATGGCCTATAAGTGCTTTGTTTTTTCTCAGCATGAGTTTGCTAATTCGCATATTAATTGGTGTTCACATATCATCACTTTGTCATTAGGCATCCAGTTACTGCATTCAAGCACAATATTAAGAAGACTATCTCACTGTATTTTCTGTTGGCACAGGGTACTTTTCCTTTCTATAAAAAAATAAAAATAATAATAAAAAGAAATAAAGTAAGTCCGCGCAATACTGGAGTGGAAATGCCAGTTACAAAAGGTTATACATATACATGTATAGCAAAATTTTTTATAGGTCATGTGCTAATGAAATTAAATAAGAAACTTCTGTACATATCTCTTAAGTCCATTACTACATACAGCTTTACCTTCAGAGAAACCAGATTAAGTCATTTAGTGTTGTCTAACATTAGGTCATAACCAGCAATTTTTTTCCTTCATGCTAAAGTAGCTTAATCCATTAATCCTTTTGCAAAATGTAAATGTTTATATTAGGCAATTAAAACAAGGTTTTGTTGTGCTGTTGTTCTTTTTCTCTTTCAAGATACAGCTAATTTATTATTCAATAAATTTTGTATTGCATATTTTTTCTTGCTGCATTGAAACTCTGTTGCTTGAAAATCCAGATGTATGTTCCAGATGATACTAGGGAAAACCAAGTTTTCTTCTGGCTGGAAATTTTAAGTAAATGTTCATTACATTCAAAACTGAATTTCTATCTATTTTGTTTTTTTCTAATGAAATAGCTAAATGTTATTGATTGAAGGTTTAATGTTATTCCTTACCCTAGCAGCCAAAATATGCAAAATAATTGCAACCATACATGCATTAAGCCCACCAAAATGCAGAACTGTGGTGGAAACTAATACCTCAGTATGGTGAAGTGAAAAATTCTTGCATGATACTTATTAAACCAAAGGAAGCTGGACGGAATCAGCTCAGAACAGTGTAAGATGACGCATTCTTTTATGTAAAGTGAAAATGGATGGGGGCATATCTGCAAGTACTCTGGAGGAGAGGTTTAAGATCTAAAACAATCTTGTTAATTGGTGATTTGGTCTGAAAAGCAGGATGCAGTTCAAGCAGGACAAATGCAAATTACTCCACTTCAGTAAGAATAATCAGCTGAGCAATGAAAGATAGAAAGTAGCTAGCTAGGCAAAAGTTGCAGGGGAAAAAAAAAAAAAAGAAGAGATGTTTTATTGAAGGGAACACCAGTTGCCAAATTCGTATTGTTGTGAGGGTAAAAAAGAGAAAACCCAAACATCTGATATCCTGGTTTGGTTATTGCTCTTCGGACAAAACACTGGCCAGCTGAAGATCCTGTAGAGAAAAGCATGGAGAGTAATCAGAGGTCTAGAAAGCATGACCCGAGGAGGAAGGAAATAGATTATTTCCTTCATCCAGTGACAAGAACGAAAGAGCTGATGTTGCACCAAGGGATTTGTAGACATTGAGAAATAATTTCTGACTAAGATCTGGGATAAAGAGAGCTGTTATGGAGTATTCAGCACTGGGGTTTTTTATGAATGGGTTACACAAAGGCCTGTGACGATGGTTTTGGTGCAGCTGATATTAACTTAGGAGGAAGAAATAGATAAAGATCTTATGAGATACTTCCAGTTCTATTTTGTATGGTTAGTAAATACAGATATTCCATGGAATTACATAGAAGAAAGAGTAATAAAAAAAAAAAAAGCAAACAAAAACTACTAGTTCAAAATATTTACATGCTTTTTGGTTTAGGTATTTTTTTTTTTAAATTATGACCCTCCTTGAATAACTTTAATTCACCTTTCATACTATGCAATTCAGTCCATGCTTTTCAGTTAAACTAACATCAAATTTCACCACTATTTTTTCCTGCACAGCTCCTTCTGCATGATAGGAACTTTCCAGAGAGATCTATAAAGGCATTACTTTATCTTCCTCTATATCTCTCCTTAAAACTAACCACGGCTCTAAGGCTTACCCAGTCTTCAGCAAGTTACACTTTTGGAATGTTGCAAGAAAAATTGTTATTTTGTGGTTTCCATGGGGACAACCCTTTTTTTTTTTTCTTTTGTCTTTCCGCATTTATTACTTGGAGCATAACAATATGTCTTTAGATGTATGAAGAATCTGAGAAATCTCTCAAAATACTGTCTCCCAGGCCAAATGCCAATGTTCCGGCAGGAATGCCCACTGCTTTTATCAATATTGCTATAAAATCCAAGTCTCATCTCACTTGAGTTTGTTTCTGTCAGCTGATTTATGTTTCTAGTCAAAATGCATTGAAAGCAGAAAATGGAGCTGACTGGCCTTCAAAAAAAGTGGAAGACAAATTGAAACTCTGAACATAGGAAAACCTTTCTAATCTTACAGTTTCCCTCAGATGATATTACTTCAACATTTTATTCTTCCTTTAACGTGTTTTCAACCTTCTTTGATTTTTTGCCACTTTAGAAAGAAGTCTGTTTCTTTGACAAGATTACCTTGGGAAATGACATTTTCATGTACTCTACTGCAATGTACTCAAATGGTGTTTAGATCTAAGATTGCCTAAAATTAACAATTGTGAAAATTCTAGAGAAATGAAACAAATGAAGGTAATTTCCATTCTTCAACCTCTCAGATCCAGCACTGACATCTAAAATGACCTTCCTAATTTCTTTATTTTACTCTGTTCTCCCAAGCTCTCTCTCTCTCTTCTATCCTTATGCTGTACCCCTACATCTCTGAAGCCAGAACAGCAGCCCAGTGCTATGTCTGCCATTCAATGCACAATCACCTCACATTTTCACTATTTATAAATACTTTCTGTCCCCACGTGGTCAGGCAGGAGAGGAGGTCTTAGAACTAAGTCCTTGTAACTGGCTCCTACGCATGTCAGCATCTCCCATGATTGTTCTTCTCTTCACATGCTTTGTCCCATAGCTGTGATAAATCCCTAGGCAGAGAAAATATACGTGTCCAGTAAGCCTATATAGAACAGGAGTTTTAGAAGCACATTTCTGAGAAGGAAAAAAAAATAAAAGTGGAGAGGAGTAACAAAATAATAATAAAAAAAAAAATCGGTCACACAATTTGCTGATCAGAGTAGGACTTCTGTATGATATCACATTCTCTTGCTGTCTTTAGCAGGAAGCCAAATATATTTTGCTTACTGAGATAGTGGGAGTATGGTGTCAAGGAAAGAAAGGGAGAGGAACATTTTATCACACAGTTCCTCTTTTATGGGAGTCATGAATTAAAACACTCCACAAGACTGAATTTCTCATTCATGGCCTCTGTTCCCCACAGATGGATGAAAAGTGGATAATTATAAGTGAGGAAGTCAGAAGACCTGGTGCTGTAAGTACCATTGCTGTGAGTCATGAGCCTGGAACAAATTTCTTTATGGCAACTTGGTATCTCTTACTCTTTCCATGAGGTTGTTCATTCCACAGCAGTAATCAGCAGCACAATGGGTCAGTCGTCTTCCACATATATTCTTCCCTAGTACAGAAGAGGATGATGCCAGCGTGGAGATACCTTTCTTTGACTGTGTTAACTGGTGATAATTATTAGACTTCCTTTTCAGACATACAGAAATTGTGAGAGACTGGAGAATGTCTCTAATAGAACATCAAGCTTGACTTACCAAGAAGTTCTTTCTTTAAAGGGGAGCTGATTAGCAAGCCCATTATCACAAGCAAATATACTTGAGTATAATTTGCCAGGTGGTTGAAAACTTGATCATCTGCTAAAACTCTTTTTTTTTTTTTTTAACAGACTGGCATGTTTATTTCCATAGTCGCAGATATTAAACTAGACTTTTGTGGCATTTGTCCAAGTTAAAAAAATACCTAATTCGTAGCCCATGAGAAATTTTTTTCTCCTCTACTAGAGAAGGACCAAGTGCTCTTCAGTTTGTAATCTTCTTAGATGTTTTGGACTGTCTATAATTTTATCTCCAAGCTTGCCTGACTCAAAAGCATCACCCTGGCTTCTGGCCCCAAACCCATGCATTTCTTGAGTTTGACGGAGGTATCAGTACAGACTCTAGAGTACTGATGAATAGAAATTTTCACTTAAAGAGATGGTAAGATCCTCTCTGTCACTCTGTTCAGTCTTTCTAATTTAATTGTAGTTTAGAAAATAGCTGAATTTTCCAAGATACAATTTTTGTACAATTTTTATTGAAACAATTTACAAATCAGAGTGTTTGATAATCTTGCTCTTTCTGACAAGATCCTAGAACAAAATGAATTAAGACAAAGAAAACTCTAGAGTGCTGTGGTGCATTCTTCCACTGAGGATTTTTAAAAACAAGTGTAATGCCCCATATGCAACATGGACATTTTTCCATGATGTCCATATCTCAAAGTTTTTGAAATTATTCTCACAGTTTACCATATTTTTGTGTTTCTTCTTGATTGTTTTCATGTAATTAGCTAACACTAGACAAATTACAGTGACAACGATTATTTTGCAAATGGCACACCTTGCTTGCTATTTTCTGTTTTGTATAGTTCCCCCATTTTAAAACTTTAGGATGGTCATTGAGAAAGACAGAGCAAAAGAGCCACAATTTTGAAGCTTTTTTCTCTTTATAAGAATATATGCTTTTTTTTTTTTTTTTTTTTTTTAATACTTTAGGGTCTGAAGAGTGTCTTTTTTCTCTTTGGCTTTCCTAGTATTAAANCTTGATTGGCATTCACTATTGGCTTACTGGTGTAGCTGGGACATCAGAAGCTCCACACGACCAGGCAGCTGCAGGGTAGGCACACTTGAGCAACAATGAACAATTTGACTTTCATGTCAAACAGTTCAGTGACTGCATAACTCAAGAAAACCAGTGCAATAAATGGCTGAATAGCCATGGAATCAAAACTTTGTAAAAGTGTAAAATTCACATTTATTGGGATAAATGTGAAAAGACAGAAAAATGTAGAATTAAAATAACTTCTAGAGTTAAAATAATTTCTAGAGATCACATATTACCATTGAAGATATTTCTTTTGCCTAACTTAGAAACAACAGATTTTAGCTTTTGTTTAGTTGTGTAGTCAAATATTAATTCACTTACTAGATAATTTATAGGAAAAAGAAAGAAAGAAGAAAAGAGATAAAACTAAATAGGATGGAATATGTACATAATATGTTTCGCATGGAAAGAGATGAAAAAGGCTGTTTTTCCACCCATTGGTGATAGAATAAGATTAACTTAACCAAGAAGACAAATTTAGTCAACGATACTTGCACAAAAATTAGCAAAGAAAAAATTAATTTTACAATAGATGATTCAACCAACTTGCTCTAGTTTTAGATTCTTCAGTGATTTCTTCAAGGAAGCTCCAGAATAGCATGAATTTCTTAGTATCCTTCTTTCCATGGTTAGCATATAGTAAATGGCCAGTTAACAAAAATTTTTCCACTCTCCTGTTTTTTAAATATGGTGTTTTTAGTTTATCAGCTTATTTTAAGCCTGCAAGTATACGTGCAAAAATGACTAGAAACCTTTTAGCTAGAATATTTGCATGTGTTACATTACTTTGTATTTGGCAATTGACTTCAATTATTATTCTTGTTACAGTTTTCAATGTAGAATATAATCTGCTAATGCTGTCTGCCTAATGTTACTGAAAGCTTGACTGTATTTTTTTTCAGTTTGTTCAGTCACTGGTGAGACATTTCATTATGGTGTCTTTTGTTAGCTTCAGAACAGAAAATGACTGACATTAAATGGCAGAAGTTTTTTATAAAAGATATTAAGAGTTTGTGCTTCTGTTTTTGAAAGTAATTGAGTCAAAAAGTACTCAAAAAACTTATTGGATGCTCACTTACAGATAAAAATTCTAGGACTGCAATACCCCGAATCTTAAGCAGCTCAAAACTTCAGGCTTTAACTTGTTCTCAGTGAACTTCATCCTGTAGGAACACTGCTGATAAATTGGTTGACTCCTTTGAACTATGGTATGTCTAGTGAAACTTATGTAAGTTTGCATCTTACCAAGTTGCTCGTTCTTCTGTCACAGGGAGGAAGAAATGGCATTTCTCCTCCCTCTCTCTTCTGTAGTAGAAGGCCACTCATATAATCAGTTCTAACATTGTAATCTGTAAGAGAAGCAGCAGGAAGTGCGATCAGAAGTTTGCATAAAAGTGTGTCTTTTTGGATTAAAAAAGAGCTCTTCAAAAGGCATGAATAGCAAAAGAAATATACTTGCTAATTGGGTGTGGTAGAAATGTGTGCCTAATTTCTAATTTCAATGTGTGTCGCTTCAGCTTCTAACCTTTGCTTCTTGTTTCATTTTCTCAACTAGATTAAAGAGCTCTTTACTTCCTAGTTTTTTCTCTCTTTGGAGAGACTTTCATAGAGTAATCAAGTTGTTCCTACTTTTTGTTAAAGGAAACAGCTTGAGCTCTTTGAATCTTTA
Source organism: Aramus guarauna (assembly GCA_013400195.1). Classification (NCBI taxonomy): domain Eukaryota; kingdom Metazoa; phylum Chordata; class Aves; order Gruiformes; family Aramidae; genus Aramus; species Aramus guarauna. The sequence goes on from VXBL01003188.1 coordinate 451,019, forward strand.
ATTGTAAAACAGGTTCTTAAGTATTCAAATTTTGTTTGTTGCTTTCTTTCAACATAGTTCACAATGCATCAGCATCCATTTTGAGAAGGGAGCGCCAGAACTACTGATACCTTTCTGATGAGCGGGAAGGTCAGATACACTGCAGGGTCCACCTCAGAGTATATATTACTATGCAAATATATTTATATGTATATTTATACATATATTCATATCTATACGAGTCTTTGTGTATCTATGCAAAGGTTATATTGGTCCTTTTCATGATGGCATTTCATAGATGACTCAGGTTCATGACCATCTTCTCACTGTTGGCCAATGCTTTCCAAAGCCTTAGTCCATTCTTTTCTCTCTTTAGTCTATATTTAACTGGTATCCTTTGTTCCTAGGTATGCATGTGAACATTTAAATTCACACAGTCCATAGAGGCTCTGTCTCTTGCAGTACCCGGTATCACAGCTCTTGGGGTGACGTACCGCAGCTGTGTGGTACAGCATGTACTGTTTTCCCTCTGTGGGATTTGTTTCCTTGGTCATGCCAACCAGAAGGCTGACATGGCATCCCCTGTGATACCAAGTCTTGACAACAAGGAAAATGGAAAGAAACAATGACTTGACTTCTCCAAAACCATGTTTTTACAGTTTATATTCCCACAGTGAGCTTCTTAATGTATAATTTCAGTAAACCGTCTCTTTGTGGATTGTAACTGGGTAGCAGTGATATTCACAGTGATATTCACTGCTACCCAGTGGCAGATGCAACAAAAGATCTCAGAGAAGCCAAACTTTTATAAGTGCTTCAATAAAATGACAAAAGCATGAACCTCAGCAGTAGGAAAATGGAGTGCTACTATCCTGAAATCTGGCCCTCAGCAAAAGAATACATGAAAGCACATGAAAACATACAGTAAATATGTGTTTCAACTACTCAGTAACGTATATATCATCAATCTGATTTTTAAAGTGCCTTTATATTTTTTAAAGTATTCCTAAAATGATGAATAAATTATGAAAATTGTCACTGTACATAATGTATTCACATCGTGACTGTAAATCCTTGAACCGTAACACCACATTTATCATCTATCTTGTCACATTTACTGTAATATTTTCAACTTGGGCTGTGATTATATGTAGGTTATAGCTATGGAGACCTTTTGGATTTATGAAGTGAAAATTTAGCTACTTGAAATACTGTATAATTTTAAAATTATTTTCAAATATTGAAGGTTCTTTTCTTGCTTTGTGCAGATTTCAGCAATAATATGACATATCTCATAATAGCATTTAATAACTGTACAGTATGCTCCCTGCAGCACTGTGTAGCTCTTTATGAGCCAAGAAAATATGTAAGGCACTTACTGAGTGAATCTTTCCTAGTTGAACACAATTGCTGTAGAGCTGACATATTAAACAACATTAAACACATTGAAATTAATGAAGTACTCTCTCTCCGTGTCCAGTGGGTGCTGTATTAAGCTTTTGTTTAGGCAAGTATAGAGGTAGATTTACAGAAACTATGAAAAAACAATCAACCTAGATTACTTAGGATTCAGCACCAGATTGATAGCCACAGGCGTAATTCCTGTGCTTTTTACCAGTCTTACCACTATCAGAAGGACACTATGTTCCTGCTAGCTTACTTTCAATATTACACTCTGCCTCCTGATTTTTGGCATAAAGCAGATAAACAGACTTCCTTCAAAGAAATGGCTCTAACTTTGTCAGTAAAATACAGGAACCATAAAACATGTTGCATATCCTGCTGCTACTATCTGTGGCTGAGCCGTAAGCAGTGTTTCCATCCACTCTTTAAGTGTGCTAAAAAAATAAGTACACAAACTTTATATTGAAACGTTGGTGGAAATGGAACAGGTATGAACGATCCTCAAAAGGAAAGCAGCATTTTCATCCTTTTTTGTGTGTATTTGTTACTGAATGACAGAGTATAGGGTAACTCAGATTGGAAGCGACCTCAGGAGCTCTGCAGCTCAAATTTATGAAAGAAGATCAGACAAGGTTGCTCAGGGCTTTACCCAGTCAGGCTTCGCACAATCTCTCTGGGAAACCTGTGCCACTGCTGGACTGTCCTCACAATGAAAAAGGGTTTTTTTATATATCCAGTTCGATGGGGTTTGGTTGTTTTGCTTTTGTTTCTCAGTGTGTGTTAGTCCATATACTTAATATTGTATTATTTTTTTCAGGTAAGAGAAATGTTGCTTTCCAGGGAAAATAGAGTAAGTATACATCAGGTGTCAGAATTCAGAGTCCTGGGACCTCAGTATATAGGAAACACTTCTGCAAGTCTTTGTATTTAAATGACACAAGTTGGCTGAGGAATCATGTTTCCCATTGCAGAAATGGCAGATGTAAAGCCCGTAGTCTGTTGTAAATAGCTTCTCTTTTGTTTACACTTTGCCAGGATTTGGAAGTGTTTTTTGACACATATTGATAAGTTAAAGGAATCCTTCTTGTATGTTGCATGTAGAAAAGCTTCAGATAAAAAACCAGATCTACTCTAAAGAGATTCCCCAATTACATTGGTGGTAGCATTGTGTATTTATTCTGAAAGGGCAATTGGATAGGTGAACCTGAACTTACAAATTATTCCCGAAACAGGAAAACACACAGAAGGAACTGGAACATGGAAATAAAATCAGTAATTGCTATGGATATACAAAGACAATTCATTAGAATAAACAGCTCAGGACATTACAAACAAAAAATACGTAGTCAACAATTTGTGTAATTGGCTGTATTTTTGTTAACTTGGACTATCTAGTTTATTCAAAAGGCTACTGGCCTGTTCGCTGTGCTATGCTTATCTTTTTTGCAGGGCATCACTATAGTACTTGAAACACAGAAGGTGGTATTCTTAAGTCAGTGTAGGAGTGAATGAAGCATGGTTTCCTGAAAAATGCCTGCACGGCCTGTACGAGCTGCAGTTTGCCTATGTAACTTTGGCATCATGTGCAAACAACTTAGTGAGTAGGTGCAGTGTCCATCTGATTTAAACATTGACTGATTTTGCCTGTTTCAGCTTTCATAGGCCTAATTATGGGCATTACACGTAGTTGAGTTCCTCATCCTAATTATATTCTGGCCCAATGATTTCTGATGATTTAACTGCTAATGGCATAGGACTATAATAAACTGCTTTTTTCATTAAAGCAAATAGTCTCAAATGGCCTGTTTTTTTTTTTTCATTTCTAATTTGAAAATTTAGAAATGCCAGAATCAAATAGGATAATACCTGTTTTTCTTTGAATCTCATGCTATATGGACCTTATTTAAATCAAAATGAAGAAGTTAAAGAACATTTTCCTTAGTGTGGAATACTGGTGTGGAAGACTGCAATTTTCAATGTCCAGCTCAGTGATAGATCCCATTTTCCTAGAACTTTCTGACCCAATCTAATTTCAATTAGTACTTAATATTCAGTTTTATGTCTCTGACATAGTGCAACTACTATATGTTAGAATTCATCATCTATAGAAATTCTCAGGATATTTGAGTGACTGAAGTAAATTCTCTTGTGTAAACACAACCAGAATTAGTCAATTTAAGGTCTCACCTTCATCTATGAATTAATGGGTATTTAATGGGTCTTTCTCATCTTTAATTTCAAATGCAACCACAATGTTTGGGCTTTGTCCTTTTAGATTTCCTAGGCTGCTTCTTGAAAGACGTAACATCAGGTGACTTTTTTTACTTTAAAGGTCCCTCTGTGTGTTTGGACTTGCCAAGGGTCTGACTGCAACTCTGGAGAAACACTTGAACTTGAATAATTCTACCAGAGACCTGGACCTGAAACTTCTATCAGATTTAGTACTTAGAACTAAAAATAGTTTAATTAATTTAATTATGTATAGACACCGGTAAAAGTGAATAGAACTGTTTACAGCAGAGAGCACTACATCAGCTAGCAATCTGCAGGACTGGTTCCTGACATAGAGCTTACTGTTGTCCACTTTTAACAATTTAAGGTGCAAACGGATAGGAGAAAAGGGTTTGAACAGTGGTCCTATACTCTAGTTCTAGCAGTGGTAAGCCACTGGTGCTGAAGTGGGTTTGAGCTAGTGTCTATAAACAGAAATACTTTTTTAAAAAAAATCATGCATCATACAGAAGATGACAAAAGTTCACCATTAAATATCTAACTCTTTAGAAGTGGTGTTTTTTTTTGTTTTGTTTTGTTTTTGGTTTTTTTTTGTTTGGTTGGTTTTTTTACCAGAGAACTGAGAAAGAATATTGCTTGGCAGTACCAATTGTGTGTGTTACTCTCATACTATCATCAGACATAGAGCGAATGCATGTTGAAGACTTCTGCAATATGCAGTGCAGAAAACAAGACAGGACATATTTATGACCTGGAAACTGGGAAATATTGTTAATCTGGACCACACTGACCAAATTAAATTGTTTCTGATTTTTTAGATAAGAGACCAGAGGTTTTACCTGAATATAATTTTTGTGTTTTGCTCTTCACTAGGCAGACAGTTGTTGCTCCTTTTAAAACATTTATCTCTGAGAAAGCATTGCAGTCCAATATCAGAGGTATAGAGACTTAATTTCATTCTTTTAAGAGAAAAACCGCACCAACTGTAGTTACTTCATAATCCTTAATGTGATATCCTTAAGAGTCAGAAATAGCCATGACCGATATTTTTGAAAGTATGGTCATGTCAAGAAGAGGTTGCACTCATTCCTGTATTTCTTTCAGTTTATTCAGTGAAAATGGAGATGGTGTGTTTTCTGTCAGATTTTTCACAGGTACAAAATTCAACAATCCCATAAAGTGATATACAGGGTGGAATTTAACATTTTTTTCTAAAGGTAGTGCAGAATCATGAATTTTCACATATGATACTTAAAGTATGTAATGTTAATTAGCAATTGATAAAAAGTGGCTTTGTGAAAACTGGGTATTTCTGAAGAAGTGCAGGCATGATTTATATTCAAACCTTATATGATTGCTTAATTTAAATATAATATTTTTATTTCTTATATTAAGTAAATTCTGCCATTTTGTTTTGAAGCACTGTATTTTACCTTAGCTGAGTTAACACACTGCCTGATAAGCAAAGGTTTGCTTTTATTAATAATTGCATTTTCATCCTTGCAACAGAAGAAGTGAATTTCTCATAGTAAAAGGTTAAGCAAATTAAGAACATTAGGGCATAAGAAGGCCCAGCTGAGTCAGAGCAATAGGCCATCCAGCTTAGTATTCTCCAGCTGAGAGCGTGGCAATGGGAAGTGCTATTTAGGGAAAGCACATGAGTGTCTCTGTTTTTTGCAGTCTACTCTTCCTTCTTCTCTTCTTCAGTGCCTCAGAAGGACTCTTTTAGGGCTGTTGGCAGGTAAGATCTTCCTTATACCTTTTAATTTCCCTTTATGTATCCATTGACTGTGAAGGGAGTATTTTTGTAGTCTATGTTTTAATTTACTGGTAGTGTTTGCTTCTACAGGCTTGAAATGTAGCAACAAATTTTAGAAAGTACTATTGTCTCTGTATGGTGTTTTATTTTACCTGCTTTAAAATAGTGTCTTGCTAGTTTTATCCTAGTTTTATCAAGTGGTTCCTGGTACTATATGTTTTAGTGAGTAATGGTTCTGTACTTATTCACTGGATTCAGAAATTTCTAAAGCTTAATCATGTTCCCTTTGTATTGTTCCCTTCAAATTAAGGAGTCCTAGCTTTATTAATCTTTCACTATATGGCAGCTGCTGCAAGCCTTTAATCATTTTAGTAGCCCTTGTTTGTACTTCATTGGAGCGTCCTGTACTCTAGAGTCTAACTCAACTATGTCCTCCTTAAGTTGTAGAGTTGCATGTGCTGCTCAGGATGTGGGTTTGCTAAGGTTTTTGGAGGGGCCTTTTATAAATGTATTCTGTGCCTTATTCTTAATACCTTTCCTGAGGGATAACCAATGCTTAGGTGTTTAGTTTTGAGTCTTGCTGTGTGTTGAGTTGATGACATCAGAGAAAATCTCTGATGTGAAAACTTGTCAGAGGCTTCTTAAACATCCAAATAATTTTTTTTCCCTACTGATGCCCTTAAATATCTGCTTACTGACACCCAATGAGATTCTCAGGAGATTTGTAAGCAGGGTTTCTCTTCACGGTACTTGTGGTGACTCTCAACAGACCTGGTCTTCCCATGTGCCAAGTTGAAGAGATAGGTCTTAATCTGTTTTTCAGAGAATTTTTTTTGTTTTGCTAAGGATTGGTAGCCGAAGAAGGCCCTGGTAAAAGTCGATATTTGCATAACAGAGTAGCATGACTGTGAAACAAGACTTTACATGGCAAAGGGTCCAAACTTACCATGGGAATTTTACCAAACTTTTGGGACTGTGGATTCTATCCTGACCGATTTACTGATGTTTTCGCTGTCATGCCTCAAAGACACTAGCTACTGGCACCTACAATGTTCAGCAGACAGGCTGAATTTGTAACTGGAATTCCTGTGTAAAGAAATACTATGATTTCTGATTTTGTGTGAGCATGCACATGGGCTTATCTTGTTGCAGTCCTTGTAGTTTTGGGAACAATTGTAAGAAATGTTATATTGTGTGTGTAGCAAATTGGGCTTTTTATGCTCACATGCATGTATGTTTCTATTAAACATATTAAAAATGTTCTTCTAATGTAGGGAGTTTAATGCTTTAGTGTCAAACACACACAAAAAACGGAACATGACAGTTGTGGTTGTCTGTGCCATTTCAGGCTGTGAGCAAAACAAGTTTCTAATTTCATGATTACATATTCTTCTTCACTATGCTGGGCCTTTGTATAGTGTGCAGATGCAATTGGTAGTAGTAAGCTCTAAGATTAAAAAAACCTGAAAAGATTTTTTTCCAAGAAAAATAAATTTTCTCGGGTACTGAGTCTCTAGTCTCAGGTCTAAGTTTTCCTGTTTTTGTATTCAAGTGCTCTATACAGGCAAAAATTATATTGCTTCAAACTAGTTTCTTGCACTCTGTGGCTGGTAATTCAAAAATGTATCACTTTGGCTATTTTTTGTCATATAGAGATTCCTATCTCTTCCTAATGTTGGTTGTTACTGACTGTGCTGAAAGTTTCAGGTCTTTTGATGTTGTCTCTTATTTGAAATATTATATCTGTAAATACAGGTGACTGCTTTTATGTGATACTGATTTTCCTGGCCAAAACTTTGAGTGTGAGAAATCCTTTTAGACTGATGATCACTCACGTAATGAAGTTTCATGTCTGTGTATATATAAAATGGACATAGGCAGCATACAGCTTGCTTTCCAGATTTTTAATACTTAAGTGTGTGCAGCCAAGACATGTTTGTCAATTTTTAAGTTAAATATTTTGGCAGCTCATTGGTAGATGTTAATAAAGTGCTAATGTTAGATGGGTGAACTGATTCTGAAGAGCAGATAAGAAAAAAAGCTCAGATAAAGTTATTACTCTTGTAATTAGCGTGTACTTTGATAGCTCCCACAATACTCCTGGTGCTACCTGTAAAGATAGGGATAGTCGTTCCTTGCTCCAAAGAGATCACAAGAGGTGCAAGTAACAGATGACAGTTGGGGGTGAGATTATGATAAAAGGTTTAAAACATAAATCAGCTATTGCCAGCTGCATGTCAAACTATGATCATAATGAAAGCAAAATGTGGAGAAAAAGAATTTAATTAATACATGAGGAAGAAGAATTCAGAAATGTAAATAGATAAAATTTACATTCCATTAATCTAATGGTAGCTTCTCTACTCAGGTATAAGCTTCCCTCCAGAGAAAAGATCCTTTCATAAAAAACTCCCATTCAAACACATAATTTCCTTTTAATAATTTAAAATTATCACCAAATTCAAGTTCAGTTTCCAAAGCAAAATCGAGCTCAAAAGAATGAAGGAAATGTCTGGAATTAGACTGGAGTTTTTGCAAAGAGTGTTTGCGCTATTTTAGTACTTTGAAGCATGTTGCCAAAGAGCAGGTTTTAATCTACTTCTAGGCACCCTAAAACAAGACTTCTGTGCAACAATACCCTATACTTTCTGCAAGTTTCCACACACCTTCACATTCAAAATTACATTCCAACTATTTCCATATCTGTCTTCAAACTTGTGTTAGATTCCTCTTCTGTTTTGCTTGTATGAAGTAATATACATGGAATAAAATGCCTTTCACCTGTCTGCAGCTATCTAAACCAAAAGCATCTCATTTGAGCTTACCCTCTAGTATCTGCTTTTGATACATAAAGGTCTATTGCCTTTCTCAATGTTCTGGAGCTGCTTATGTGGCTCATCTATCACTCCAGGAGGGTGCGGACTTTCCTCTGGTCCCCTATCATATGTGACAGCCCTGTACAGAGAGCCGAAATGGGGAGAGCGACTTGCATCTGGGTACCCACCAGCATTTTCTTCCCTAGCCTGGTCAGCTAAGAATGACTTTCTTTTAGGCATAGAGTTAGCCAAACGACCATTTTGGACTAAACAGCTAGAATTGAGGTAGTTACAGAATCATAGAATGGTTTGGGTTGGAAGGTACCTTAGAGATCATCTAGTATTATTTTTAAAATAAAAAAAAATTATTTACAATGTAAAAACTGATTTGGAAAATAAGCCTTCTGGATTCAGGCTTTTCCTCTCCTTTGTGGTTGTTTTTTTTTTCTGTATATGTGAAGCAAAATACCTGTGCTTTTTATTTGGTATAGTTATAATACACAGCATCAGTGAATTTTCTTGTATGGATCTGTTTTAAGTACTGCCATTAACAGCATTTTATGAATTATTAAACGGTAATTATAATGCACAGAACAATCCACTGACTTAAGTTCTTCTTGACATGATATGTGCTGGATACCTACTTATATAAAAGACTTATCTCTTTCCTGAGTTCTGCCTTTTAAAAGCATATTTGCTACAGAATTGTTTGCTTATTTTCCAGTGAATCAGTTCTAAAGTGTCAGAAACTTAACACTATTCCCTGAAAGCTGATAATAATAAATAAAATTAGATCTAGCTGCAATATTTATTTAAGGATGTGTATGATCTTTGTTGCACAAGAATGACTTTTTCCACACACTGAAAAATAAATCACTCTGGCTAATTCCAAAATAACAAATAATGTCAGTTGGGTACCAAAGTTCAAAGTATTGGTTAAATATAGCTGATGTTTATTGTATAGTTAAATGAAAGGAATAGATTTTTTCCTCAGATGTTTGATTAATGTTTCTTAAAAGATTTATAAAATAACTCTAGTAATTCAGAAACTTTTCTCAAAATGTAGTTATCTTTGTTTAAAAAACAGGCCAGGCAAAGCCTTCTCTTCAGACTTGTGCTGCGTGATTTGTACTGTGTATCAGTGGATTTTAAGTGATGTTTAAGCAACCATACAAAGCCAGCAATTTTTTGTTTGTTTCCAGAGAAAGGAAAGAAATATATTCCCATTGCTATTAACTGCAGCATAGAACTAGTGAAAGATAAGAAACAGAAATGAAAGGGCTTAGCACATTCCAGGACAAATAAAGGCTACTTCCAATACAGATTTTTTGTCTGAGGGGTGTAGAAAAGAAGTAAATCAGAACTGATAAGCAAATATTCTAGGGGAGGAAAGGACAGATTGGGTCTTCTAAGCATATGCATCCCAGGATCCAAAGGATGGTGACCACATCACCTGTAGTGACTTATGAAAGGTCACTGACGTAAATGTGCTGCTGACTGAAAGTATGATCCTGAAAATTACATCACTGTGCAAGAGTCCGAACTTTGTCTGAGTTATATACTGAAACAAATAATGCTTTCACAAACACTCAAAGCTTACTGAGCAATAGGCAAAGAATGAAGAATATCAGGCACACATAGCTTCTAAATCATCTAATAAATAACTGACAAAGGGAGCGTAGGAATGCAGGAAGCTTAATGTATGTAGAATTTAATGAAGTATTTGTGATAGCAGGAATCAGTAAAATAGCGATTTGCAAAGTCTCATTGAACAATGAATGGGGATCGACTTGAATAATGCAGAGGCAGAAAACTGTCCAAAAAAAAAATCATAAACAAAAGATAATGATAAAAACCAGCATATTGAATGTGAAGGGTGAGAAGTGTGTAGTGGGGTGTCAGAGATCAATTTTATGTCTGATCTAATTTAACATTTTCATTAGTGATTAGCAAATGATGTAACCAGCATGTTAATGAGTTTCTTCAGATAAAGATGTACCAAGAAGCAATACAGACCAAAACAGTCAGTTCAGAGATCTAGACAGGTTAAAAACATGAGCAAGCTATTTGATCCAAGAGGTTACAAACTTGCATATGTGGTGAAGAGTCATCAAAGCATGGATAATTGTGGAATTTTTGTATTAAAAGTGCACTTAATGTTGGGATAACAGGAAAATCATTGTGTGCAAGGGCTGATCAATAGGTGCCATACATCTGCAAGTAGGTCTCTGTGCCAGGCGAGAGGAAGATGGTGAGTGCCTTGGTCTTCTCTCTAGTGTTTTCACATGGATATGGGTTGGCATTTCCACATTTGTCATTGTGTCCACAACAGATAGTTCTTTGCTTTCTGACATCATCTATACTTCATATTTTCCACTTACCTACAGACAACAGCATAAATCGGTATAACCAATGTAAACAGAGGAAAAGAAAGGAATGGTCTATTATTTGAGTCCATTTGTGTGAATTTCCAGGCTCAGACAGGAAATACTTCTCTAAAGAGTGAATCAGAAATGCATGTTTATTAGCAAGTTTTCACAGAAAAAGAATTTGAAAAGCACACCTGGGCTGTAAAGGCTGAATGCTGCTCTGAACTTTTTGCTCCAATATTTGGTTCCTTTGCTGGTTATCTGATTAATTTTGGTTGATATTCCAAACCCAACCTGCAACAAATGCCCAGTATGTCTTTCATGCCACCTCTGCTCCTACTTTTGTTTACTTTTTGCATGGCATGATTGCTTAATGCAATGTTTTGTGTTGGGGGCCAGGATTTTCCAGAACAATGTACAGTTCAAGCTGAAAGTTACCTTTCAGGTGGCTGGATCTTTCCTTTTCTCCTGTGAACCTACAATGACTTGGATTAGCAGTAGATCTGAGAGCTGCAAAAGCTGCTCTGCTGTTCCAGAAAGTGAGAAAATAAAATCTAGGTGGAGGCATTAAAAATGTTTAAGTATATTTTACATAAGACTTTAAGTGTTTATTCTACTGTGCAATGGAGTTTCAACACTTGAAATATCAAGGCACTAAACTATGAGATAGAGCACAGTGGAGCTGGATGGTTTCCCCACATCATTCAGTAGTGATGGTGGAAAGAACTTTTCTGTTGTGTTGATTTCCAGACTCTCACCTTGCAGAAAGACATGTTGATATTGGCTGAGAAGAAAAATTGCAAAATGCTTGATGAGCGTAATCACGCCTGTCTGGGACACTGTCAAATTCAAAGTTTGATTTCTATCCTTTGCTTTTTGACTTTGGATGTTCCATTCTTAAACTGAGGAGGTTAAAGTCTGCCTTTATTCTATAAATTGGAAACAGATGATAGGTTTTTCTAACATGATTGCATCTTGGAAGGGTTGCTGCACTGCATGTGCTGGATCTGAATAATACGTTATTTATACTGAACAAAATAAAATACACAATTCCTGGGTCTCATAACTTATTTTCCCCATATCATTTCATCTACTAAAAGATACAACCCACATAGCATATGAGAGGCAACAGTCAGAGCTCATGTGAGTATCCTGGTTGTTCTTAGCTTATGTGTCAAAATGGAAAGCTGACTGTTTTAGACAACTGAAGCAGAATAAGATCAATGCTTCAGGTTAAAACTTTCCCAATTTTGCGCCCATTTTGTGTGTAACTTTGCATATGCTTCTGATTATAGCATAAAACCATGTCTACAATGTTCCTTCAGATAGGTATGCAATCATTAACATGCAAATTGTGCTGCCATGCACAGCATTCATTTTAATCTTTAATGTATGTGAATGTATATGCCTGGATTGTCAAATGCAGCTACCTAAACTTATAGTAAACATCTTAAATCCATATTTAGGCACATACTGATTTATAGATGTGCTTTCATGCATTTCAGGACTGTGAATGCTCCCAGCACAGCTGGGAATTTGGAGCCTTTATCTACCTCATTGTGGAGTGGTAGCTAGGTATAAGCTATACTAACGCTTGGGCTTTGACATCCTAATGGTTTCCTTCATGTCTATTATCCTTATTGATAGAACACAACAATTGGAAAACTTTTTCAGACTTGGAGGAAAAAAGAGGTGTGTTCTTAATCTAAATCCCGCTTGAAAATGATAGGATTAAAGGTTAGTTTTCTGTGCTCAGTTAGCTGAGAAACTTATTCACAGTGAAATTATTTATAAATGACACTAAAGCTCTGCTAAATTACACAGCTAGGTATTTTTTATTAAATTATTTGGTTGATGCTCTCTAGTCAGTGTATTCTGCATTAGCAAGCTTACAATTCAATAAATCTTTTCATTTTTACACAAGGGATATACAATGCAAAACAATTCAGCACAAGATGTTTTAGACACCTGGTCATGAGTCAGTCATCTGTGCTAGTCCTTGAATAAACTGGAGTAGCATCAGATATCCAGAGGAGGGCACTTGTGGCCCTCCAGTTAGTCTGTTCAAACCAAAACACTGCACTGCAAAGTTCTTGTGACTGGGGCGGGGGGGGGGGAGAGGGACTTCAGAGAGTCTTATTTGAATTGAGCCAAAGTACTATTAAGCAATTATGGATTGTGTGTGGCATCAGTTTGAAGATTTGCTTGCAGGTTTCTGCAATTAATTGGCATATTTATCACACAAGCTGCTATCAAATAAGAGCAACACCTTTTAAGTGCTTTCAGAACTGCAGCTGGTGGCTGGAGAAAACCACTCTTGTACCATGAGGGCCAAAAGCATTTTCTGCTCAAAATTAAGTCCAATCTCTTAGACTTGACAAATATTTACAGTGACACTAGGTTTTTCTGGGCAAGAAATACTGGTTTTCTGGGTTTGTTTGACAAAAAAAAGAACAAAAGGATCATGCAATGCTGTACTTGATGCAATGTAATCAATTTTTGAGGTCTCATATGGAAAAATAACTTAATATACAAACAATTTTATTTGACTGCTGAAGTGTTTTGTCTCCAGCTAATTATGCATGTGAACCCAAAGTAGGTATTTGAGTATGACAGATGGACATCATGATGTTTGATAATCTAGCATCAAAACCATGACACGTAAGTTCTAGCATGTCAACACAGCTGCCAAATTTGCTATTGAAGAGCCTGTAGTCAAGTTAGGAAGACTAGCCTAATACACTTTAACTTCTACGCCTAAGAGATCAGACATAAAATATAACAACTTTTTTGAGGATGTGTTAATATGTGTGAGGATAGAGAAATAAAACTTAATCTTAGTTTTTTCCTCAAATAAGCAGATTTGTACACAGAACAAACATTATGAAAAATAATCATGTTGCAAAAAAATCAGTGTTCAGTTGCAAAAAATAGTATTCAGTAAACTAAATTATTCTTACAAGTAATTCCAGTTAAATATATCTCTTTTGTTATGAAAAGTTACAGCTGAACTGACTGAGACCTTGTATTACTGTTGGGGGGAAAAAATAAACTCACTCCAAGTAAATAACTTTTCAAAGGGTCACTGAAGCTTTCTAACCATGTTTTCCTGCACTGTTCTGTCTGAACTAACAGGACTGACTTCTGAGATTGTGAACTTGTATGGTGTCACATACAGCATTCTGAAGACTAGAATTTAATGCTCTTCTGGGCTAGAGAAACTTTTTGAAACTAATTGCAATGCCAAAAATGTGCCGCTTGTTTTAAATACCTTGTTAAATTTTAGTGGAGACTTATTTTTTTAAATTGAAAAGTGTGTATCTTGCACCTGGTATTTATAGGAGACTAGAAACAAATCTTGATAAGGTAGAAAACAACCATTTCAACATTTATTGATGCCATTTAGTTTCCAATAAATGCATGTCATTTACAATTAAATCAGCTAAAACTTCTCCAATGGTAAAAGTACCAGGTGAGTGTGTGCATTCTTGGTCTATGGGGGAAAAATGTGCAGGGATGTGTGACAGTGGCATCTCTTTGCTTTTTTTACTAACTACTTTCTCTGAATTAGTCTTACTGAATGACTTAATCATACTTTTTTTTTTTTGGCAACTCTCCCTTAATTGCTGCAGTGATGCTGTGGCTATCGTGAGGTATGTATGAGGAAAGGATTAGCTTTCCAGAAGATACTGCTAGACCAGCTGATGCGGTTTGGAGGAAAGGGAGAAGCTATGTGATACAGTCCTTTGGACCTGAAAGTTTGCTTGTGTGTATTGAACGATATTAGTCAAGAGATAAGTTTCTTCTCCTTATAAATCTTGCCTTGCTTAGCTTTTCCTCTGAGATTTCAACATATCAAACTAATTGAATAACACTAGATACAATTTGTAAAGTAGTATCATCAAATTCATTCCAGTTATCCCTCTCTACCATATTTCTCACCAGTGCCCTCTCGAGTTCTCATTAAGTTAAATTTGATGAGCTGTGATGATAGCAGGGTCACCTTCCCTGATTCAGAAAGAAGCTGCTGAGCAACAACATTCTACAAAGGATTACAGAACTAATCCCCTAATTTCTCTCCCTCCAAAGACTGTATTGCTTATCTGTTCAGGCTGGCATGACAAAAAGAAAAATAGCAATTTTTATTAACATATCTCTACAGTACCTGTGGCTGAGATGATCTGAAATTTAGACTGTCACATTAATGCTAACTGAAAAAACAGGTAATAAAAAGAAAATAGCTATATGCATTCTCAGGAAATAGGAGAGACCTAGAAGATATTTAGCTGATGAAAATGTATGCCTCATTTAAGAGGGCAGAGCTGTGCTGTGTTATATCAGCTGAGGTTTGTCTTTCACAAATTCAAATTCTATGTGTTGAAGAGCACACACCAAAGTTGCAAAAAAAGTTGCATGGAAAATTGTGAGTATGCCTCATCTATGAGATAAAAGGGGTGAGGAATTGAGGGGATGGGGAGGATGTCCATGCATAACAGTTAGTTATGAAAACAGTTGCTTGTTACAGTTGTGAAAACCCATGAAGGCCTAGTCTTGTATCTGTTTTAAAAAAAAAAATAAAAAATTCCATGCATTTAAAAGTCAGGCAGATGCCCGTTATAATGAATTTAGTTGGTTGTCTTGTGTTAAATCCAACAGGCTTGTTCATGATTAGTGTCTGTAGCACCAGGATCACTTTATGAAAAGCAGTCTGAGGACTATTATAATGTTGATTATGCGTGTGTTCTTGGTGTAGGTGGGAAGGTGTTAAATAGCTCCACTACATGGCAAATACAAAGACTACTGTTGTAACTGGTATCAATTTTGCTGTTCCTTCTGTCCTTAGAAGGAAGAAAACATGAAAGAGAGCCATACTTTCTATCAGAAAGGGCTGCTAGCACTTTCTGACCAAAGCATCATGTGTTTTCCTTAATATTTTCAGAGACATTCGTTAGTGGCAGACTCATGATTGAATGTGGAATAAGTAGGAATATGCCCTTAGTCCATAATGTGTGTGATGAACAGAGCTGGTACTAATTAATACACCCCATAGCTCTATTTTCTTCAGCTTGGTAGAAGTACTTTTCTGCTGGAAAGTTATCTCAGTTTTCTTCAGCACAGACATTTGTGGTGATTGTTACTAAAGATAGCAAAATTAAGTATTTGAACTTTTTCTGAGGCTTTTTAGATAAGCATTTTTAAAGATTAAAGACAATAGAAAAAACTTTATGGTACGTCTGTCCTGCAACACATGACATTCACTCGAAGTCACATGTGGTGGTAAGGAACTTGGAAAACTGCTTCAGGTTATAGAGGCCTGATGAGAGAGCAGATAGTTTTGCTAATTAAACCCTTCTGTAGGTAGCAGTGAATAAGGAACAGTGAGGAAAAGGGAAGCATGCCTCATGATTGGGAAATGCCTGGACAGAGGCTGCTGTAAGCTCTGATACCACACATTCCTGTTGTCTAAAACAAGCATACACATTGTATTGCCTAGATCATTGTCAATTGCTCAAAACCAGAATTTATCTTTTGGTCTAATGACCTGTCTCATTCTCTAAAACTGTTTCCAATTCTCATGTCAACTAATAGGTGTTTAATTCTACTAGAGGTTGCTGGAAGTTAAGGGATGGCTAGAACTTTTGTAGCTGGAAGGGTCATTATCTATAAAAACATGCAAAAAAAACCTTCATGTGCAAAACAAGATATCAAGGTGCTCCAATGTGGAATGAAACTATTTTATACAGTTATTATAATGTACTATAAACTGTTCAGTTAAGTAAATGTTTTCTTAACTGATGCAAATTGTATCCTCTCGGCACTAGTGGATTTTATTTATTGCTTAGTATCGCTTTGGCATATTAATTCAATGAATATGATCTACTTTAGCAGCAAAACTGATATGCATAAGGAGGTCTTTGTTGGTTTAATCTCTTTTGCAATCTGTCACTAGTCACCGACGTCTCCAATAGATTTATTCTTCCATCACATATGCCCCCCAGTCACTGACTGCTTCCTTCTTCCACCAGTTCACTCTTGTGCCATACTGGTTCCCATCTTAATTTGACTTCAGTCTCTTTCCACTAGCTTTGTTCTCTAATACAAAACACATCATGATTTCGTATAATCTGAGAAGAATTTTGAATCTTAATTAGTCTGCATGTTTCTCCCTGTATTTCTTCCCTTTCAGTGCCTCCTGCTTTGCTTCTGTGAATTTCATTCTTTGCCTTTCCATCTGGCTTTGGATTTAATTCTACTGAGAGCATAGTAATCTCACTAGAAATACTACTGAATAAACAGCCTAATTTACTGTCTTTACTGTCAACACTTCTTATCTGGTGGTTCTGGTTCTGATAATAATTAAGCAATTACCTCTGAGCAACCAGTTTACTCCTCCTGTGTTTCTCTGCTCAGTTCTCCAATTATTTTTGTCTGTCTTCTCTTAATAGAGTGATTTGGAGAAAATTAGTTGCATAGAGTTAGTGAAAACAGAATCATACAAGTGCAGAATGCTTTAAGTTGCAAGGGGCCTCTGAAGCTCCCTTATTCCTACACCCTGCCCAAAGCCAGTCCAGTCATCTCAGTTTGTTCAGCTGAGTTTTGAATATATCCAGAGCCATAAATTGTACAACCTTCCTGGGCAACCTGTCTCAGTGTTTGACTGTTCTCTGATTTTATCCCCGCCCCCAAGGATTTGGTATTGTAGCTGAGAGTTTGCTCTCTCCTATTGTCCAGCGGTCTTCTACTTGGAATCTAATATGCTTCACTGCTAGAAAGACACTTATACTTGAGCTGAAGTTGGCCACTCTAGAAAATTCTTTTCCTAGCACTACATTCTTCTGAGAAATTAAATAAAAATTATTCTTCATTTTAGAAAAAAGTTTGCATATGAAAAATTTCACCTAAGTTTGTAATTACAAAACTAAAGGAAAAATAACATAAAACTCTCCTGGTTGTATTGTCCAGTAGATAATAATTCAATGTGTCTTTTTGGCAAATACAGTAGTGACTTAATAGCAATAATTTCAGTGTTGTTCATCTTGCCCTGTATGAGTGGTTTTCTTGGGCATTCAGTAATTGTTTTCATTGACACCAAAATGAAGAACATGGCAGCTGCATTTTTAAATGTTGAAGCACACAAATTCTCTGATTTCGAGATGCATATTACAGGCAACTCTGGAAGTCAATATTGATTTAGGTGCCAAAGTACCTCTCATAGTAACAGTAAATTGAGAACCCTGAGGAATGTGGGAGACTACCGTATGATTGAATATGACAGCATTTTATCATAGCTGATAAAATTGTATGCAAATTAACCAGTCATAACTAAAATAACACATGCAATCTGTAACCGCAACCATTTGCGGTGGGATATGCTCACTCCAAGAGCTGTTATAACTATTACTGTGCAGCTCCCAGTTGTATCACCCTGGATGAATAGATGGGTACTGCCTTTGCGTTATTACAGTATGACTGGAGATGCTGTTTCCTATGTATGCTTGTTTAAATCCAGCCTGAAAACTAAGCTCTAATCAAAGGTTTCCAGAGGGCAGATCTGTATATACATGCAGTTTAGAAATATTAAAGGGCAAAGATAACCTGCTTGGACAGATAAATTATATGGGCCAGGATATTCCCATATCTCCTTCCTTCAGTCTGAAATGGTATTAGTTTAAAACTTACTTTTAAACACAAAAGACAATAAAGGTAGAATTTTTGAACTGCTGCGTTTCCAATAACTCTTAATCCTACCTAGCCTTTCTCTCTAATCAGATTGATTTCAGACTGAGTAATCCTACCTGTCCTGAGAAGTGAAACTTCATTTTTGACAGTCGCCAAGCACTTGCTAGTGTAGGCAAACCTGTGAGAGAAGTAAGATGATTTTGGAAGCAATGCCTGAAAAGAGTGGTTCTTCCCACTTCAGTTTTGCTTTATTTATATCTTGTAGCAGATCTGAGCATTAACAGTAAGTTCTGTGCTTTCATTTGGCTATTCTGCGCTTCCCTTTTTGATGAGAGTGGTGAACTTGGTAAATGTTCAGAGCATTCAGCTGTATTTCTGCCATCTGCTTCTTGCCAGAGAGTTGCTGGTCTGTGCCTGCCAGACAGGAAAGGCATTTCCTCAAAATCTGTCACTTGATGCTGACATCTGGAGTTCAAAAGGGTTTACCCCAGGTTCTTGGTCATTCAAAGGTATCTCAGGTTTGTGTCTGCGCAATTTAATGGGATTTACAAAGACTTCTAAAAAACCCTCACTCTATCCTTATTAGCTATCTTTGGACTCCCTTTTAAAACTAGGTAAGATTCAGGTTACAGCACAAGTTTCTAACAAAGAAAGTCTTTGATTAGAGGTGGAAAACATGGTCATCAAAAAGAATCATAAAGCAGTGTAACAATTCCAAATTATATTTAACAACAACTCATTTGAATCTTCATGCTTATCTTCCAAGAATCTCAAGGCAAGTTTTGGCCTTGAAGGCTAAGCAAAATGATATACCCAGCGCTCCTAGACGGACTGACTGACTGTTGTTACCTCAAAGTAGCCTAGAGGTCTAGTATGTTAGCCCTCTGTTTCCCAGTTTGAGTGTCTTTTTCCTTTTTTCTCCAGATAAAATATGCTCTGCCTTTTCTTAAGCTTAAGAAATGTAATTTCCTTTTTCTTATGAATGCTCTTGGTTTATATATCTTTTAAAGTTGATGTGGTAATTTGTGTTTTTGACAGTTTTCTCTCAAGTTGCTTCCCTTGCATATAAACACCCTTTTCCTTTAGGAAATAGCTGTGGAATCACTGAAGACCACTGAGCTTTTAGTAAAGATTAAACTTGAAGATAGCACCTCAGTCAGTACTTAAATTTGGTTTTGTGTTGTCCCAGAGGAAATAACAAATCTTAACTCATCTTCAGGCCAAATCCTGGGCTTTGGAGATCTTCCAATTTACTTTGTCCCCATTTAATGTGCCAGGTCTGTTACCGCAGCAGCTGGGTAAAACTTGTCAGTAGATAAATGCTTTTGATGTGCTTATAGTAATGTTCATATCAATAAATGTATGTCAGTATATTATGCTATGGCCTGAGCTTTACTGTATGTTTCCTGTTGTGTGCTTATGTATTCTTACTGCTTTGGAAAACAAGGGAAATCATATTGCTAATTAAGTTGGTAGCAAAGTTGAAAAATCTTGGACTGTCAGTAAAGCATTTTGGCTTTAGTAGGCTGTGCCTCTCTTTCTGTATACAATATATAGGCATAACTATTCAGCATTTCTAACCTGATTTGTCAAAGATACTTTAACCAACACTAAACAGCAAAAAGGTAACATGCAAATGGTCAGGAGAAAACTTAACCTGTAAAAAAAGCCATTAAAATGACAGCTGCTTTCTGAAAATGGTCTTTTAAAATATTAACAGAAACCTTTCTACATGCACTTCTGTAGCAGATGGGATGGAAGTAAAGGCAGCTTTTGCAGGGTTAGGACCCAAAATCTTGCAGATTCCACAACCTGAACAAGTGATGCAATAAGTAGTTGACAGTCTGGCTTATCACTGCAGAACAAAGAAGCAAAACATAATTAATTGCTCTTATGCACATCCTTATCCAAGAAATAGAATTGGAAAGAAGGATCCCAAAAGAATATTGCTATAGATGTGAACTATGTCTAACATAAATTTGAAGTAGCATTTTTATGCCATACCTAATTACTTCCTTGAGTTATGTTTCAGTAACTTTAGAACTGCTATTTAACACTTTTCAGTTAAATTGCTGAGAATAGCATTAAAATCTCACTCACTTCATAACCAACATTCATCATAGTCAATTTATATAGGTTTATCATCTGTGAAAGCTAGAATCACTGTATCCTGCTGCCCCCCCCTTTGGGTACCTTTGGATATCACTGATGATCTTGAGTTCCTTGGAAAACTGTTAATATCTCAATTTTCTTAATCTATTAAGTAAATGTTTATATCTTTATTTTCATGTAAAAAGATTCAAAACCTGAAGAGATTAGAAGTGGATAGTTATTATTATGCCTCTAGTGAACTGGAAGGTATCAGTTCTGTTGTATCTGTATGGGACCACAAAGAGCAATTAGGACATAAGCTTAACTTTAAGGTTTATAGTAGTGGCTTACTCTGGTGTGCCTCCTGACTCTTGAGTGTGTAACCCTTATGTTATACTCAAGTACTTTGCAGTGGATTTGGAAATTAGGGTTTAAGAAATGTACAGGAGAAAGGTGGAAATAAGAGTGTGTCTAATATATATATACACACACACGTGTATATACATGTAATGTACAAATTAACTGAGCAGTGGTAAAACACCCTCATTCCAAATCTCTTGGAGGTCTGTGTGATAAGTCTCTAATCACTATTGAAATTTGATTAGTGATAGGTGTGGGTTTCGGACTCTAAGCTCTTATCAAATATCTTTTCACTCTTCCTCAGCAGAGTGTGGTGGGAGAATGGGCTGAGCAATGTTTAGATGACTACATCTATTTTTTTTTTCCCCCATTTGAACTCGTTTTACTTGGTTCTTAAAAATATTGTTGAAGCAATATTGACAAATTGCTCATAAGAGTCAAAATAAGACATGGATTTTTATCATCTGGAAAATGTATGAATAATTGCGCTAGCCTTTACAAAATGTGCAAATAAACTATGTTAATCATGATTTTCCTTGAAAACTAGCAGGATTATTAACTGAAAATTATAGTTATGCAACACATAATGGAAGGGCCTCCTCTGCCTTATAGGTCTTGCAAGTTGTCATAAACATCTCTTCCAGACTTCCAGCTTCCTGAGAATCAATATTGCAGTGTAGTACATGATTGATTTAATTACACAGGGATTAAAAGTAGGAAAAAAGCCCCATGTGTTAAAGAAAATGAGTACTATTTTCTGATTTTCTACTTGAAAACACAATGATTTTGGAGTAATGTAACACAAGTATATAACCACTGGGTGTCTTAAGATATGATGGACAGATCATACAGATATGTATGCCCATCCATATACATCTGCAGAGGTGTTGATTTTTCAAGAAAAATGTATATTTAGTAAACCAAATACAGCATCAATCTTATTTTACTCTTATTAGGCTTAGACATTAAAACCTCTTGAACAATCAATACTGCTATTTAGAATATAAAAAGTAAAGCCTTACAGCCATTTGAGCATATCAAGCTTTAAATTATGCACACATAATATATGAAAGTTCTAACCCAGATTTTTTCAAGACCCTACATGTGAACTTCCCTCATGATGTAGGGAAGCAAGACTTCTACTTTCTTTAATGTAATTTTTCTTAAATGTAGCAGATAACAGTGGTAACCTCCTTAATCTGTAATGCACCTATTTTCCTTCATGATCTTTTGTTGGGGAACTTTGATAGGAAATGAAAGAGCAGGGTTGCTTTGGAGATATGAAGGCTACTAGAGACTGAGGAAGAAGATGGGAGTAGACAGTGTAGGAAAAAAATGATTAAACTGAATTGAAGAGTAGGAAAAGTGTGTGTAGGCTTGTTTTGGTTTTTTTTCCCCTGATAAGGCTGGAATGGGAAAGATCTGACAGGGACACAAAAGGAGACACATTACTGATGACAGATGTATTTAAGGATGAAATTGAGCTAAAATCATAAGCTAATACTGACCTACTTTTTCATGCATGTAAATATTCTATTAGAAAATAAAATGGCATTTTCACTGTATAACACTTTTTAAAAAAGTTTTACTATTTTTTTTTAAATCACTTGTCACCTTAGACCTGTTACTTAAAAACATGAAATCAAAGCTGGTGTTTTTCCCAGGGAATTCTCAACTATGGGGCTAGGAAATATCTTCCTTTCCTTTAAAACAAACAAAGGCTAAATAGTAAAATGCATTTAAAAGATGCATGTGGACATAATTTATTTCAGTGTAACTTGCTAGTGGTGTGCTTTCTAGTCAAAAACACATCACTGGAAATGACTTCATATTATAGAAAACCCAAGTAAGGAGAAGATGGCAGATTTCACATCAGGAAGTATATGACTTTATTTGGAGTCACATCTGTGCTTCAGTAGTGAAACACAGATATAAAATGTGCATAGTGAGGACTTCAGGTCTGATTCACCCTATTGATCTTCTACTTCCTCATGTAGATGTAGCCTCGGGCAGGCAAGGGAAAAAGAAAAGCCTTGTGGTACAAATTTGAATGAAAGCTGGAAGGAAGAATATGACAGAACTGGAGGCAGGGGTGAGAGAGAGAGAAATGGTGGCAGCCTTGCTGAAAGGGTCTTAAATTTTCAGGTTAAACTTTTTGCACTTAAACTCTTTTAATCTTATTTCTTGTTTGTTTTGAAAAAATGAAAGCCAAATACAAAATTAATCACAAATTACCAACTTTATTTAGCTTTGGAAACAAAATAACCAAACTTTTATTTCCACCCCCAGACTGCAAATCTAACCTAAGATTAACATGTTTAAAGAAAATCCAGAATCATGAAAGCTTATTTTGTTGTTGACTTCTTTCAGCAGTTTAGCATGGTTTTAACTGAAGACAAAAATGCATCTGTATGTTGTATTTTCCATTTTAAATGTCAGCTTTTTAGTTTATATTCAAATATAATCTCTATCTATATAAGTATATTGACAAACTTACAAGATTCCATCTTACAGCATTTTCTATTATAACTAAGAGATTTTTCTTTAGCTTTTAACTGCATAAAAGCTAGTTTTTGAGATCTATTAGGAGAGATCCACTTGGTAGCAGAAGAAATTGTATTCTTGAGTTCTTCCTGGGACAGTATGAGACTGCCGATTCCTTTTATCAGGTCCAAGTTTCCAATCCCAGAGACTGGAAGTTCAGTTTACTCTGGTGGCTGGAAAGAAGCCCTACTCTGTCCTGTGAGTAGAAAAGAAAGTGTGGTTCATCTTCCTGTTGGGCACTTTGATTATGGGAGAGAGGTTATATCTTTAAAAAGAGCTTTAGCAGTTGTGAGGTCACTTGTTTTGTGAAGATCACGCACTCTCCTTTGTGTTGCAACTGCAACAAGTGGGAAAGAAAAAAAAAGAAAACTTTGGAGACTTATGCTCTTATGAAATTCAGTAGCTTTTTATGTGGGTCCCTCTCCTTTTTTCAGTCCTCTCGGTGTATGTGTTTGCATCCTTTTTGCTAAGGGAAGAGAGATGAAACTATAAAGATAACACCAATTTTATTTCCTACTGTTACTGCTTAAGATGAATGGCCTCCTTTGTCACTTAAAGGTGACATCAGTCAGAGGAAAACTTCACTACAGTCCTTTTTTGAGTAGAGATGTTAATTTAGTCTATTTGAATACACTCATTTTTCATGCTTTCTAAGCTATATTGGTGATGTAGGTATAATTTGGACACACTAAAGACCTGAAAAAATTTCTGCCAATGTCTGTCCATAATATCTTCACATTTTGACATAATTGTGTGTGGGCTTCTACATGCAGGGTGAATAAACGTGACAGTTTTTGCTTCTTAAAAATATCTATCAGCTTTGTATAATTGCATTTTTCACAGCACTGTCAACTGGGAAGAGTGATAAATAAGTAGTGCTCAGATTAAACTCAAGATGCAGTACACCACTAAAACTTGCAACTCTTATTTGAATAAGGAAAATAAACAGATTAAGCAAGAAGGTACTGTGGTGCTTTGATTCAATAATTAGTTTTAAGTAAGCAAAGAAACACATTCTCTGCTTTTGCGGTGATCAGCCTGACAGTATTGCAACAACTTCAGATTTTCAGCTTCTGCTCGTTCCATTCTTGTTATTACTAAAAATCAGATACACAACTTGCGTTTTGTTGGAGTAATATTCCTTTCTCTATAAGCCTCAGAAAATGAAAATGTAATTTCCATTTATAAATAAACTGAAAAATGGAGAAGCTCCCCTCCAATGTGTGTATGCAGGAGAGCGAAAGATTATTTTTTGAGAAGCCAGCATTATATATGCCAAAAATGTCTGATTAACATTTCTAGATGGCTGCAACAACACAGTGGTTTTTTTCTGTAATTAAGCTTGCACAACAGATATTTAATGGATGAAAATCTGTTTTTTATGGGACAAATACTGATGTGACTGAAGTCAGATTCAAGTTCCCAGTGGTGTAAGTTCTGAATTTAGCTTTCTCGATTTATTTTTTTTTTTTTATCCCTAGGGGTACAATCCTAACTTCTTAAGGAGAAATGTCCTATACAGTTTTAGATCACATATCAGTCTGCTTGTTCCTCTCTGAGTGACTGTTTCTATGACTTCTGGTCAAAGAAAACCAAATAATTGTTGGTGATGTGACTACTGGTCATAGCCTACCTGCATGGAGGTCTGAGGAGGGGCAGAACTGGAATACCCAGATGATTGGAAAATAGTAGAATCAAAGACAATGCCAACCTTTCCTTAGGCAATTGTGGCAAAGTAGAAAATCAGAAATAATAGCATTACCTATTGTCATTTTATTGAAGCTGATCAGCCTCACAGGTTTGGAAAACATGCATGTCAAATGACATCCTCATAGTCCTTTCACGTTTGAAGAAATGATAGTGCTACCACTGTTATCCTTGTCAGAGGTACACTTATCAAAGAGAAAAGGAGATGTGGAGATGTGTGCTGCTTCCTGTGTTAATGACCAGCCTTAGGATGACTACAGATCATGTGATAGAGAAAGAGTTGTGCTTCCTTACAGCTCTTCTATCCTGATTGCCACTGCATTTCAGTCATGGCAAAACCAATACTGAACGTGAATGGCAAAGGCCACTCTTCTGTAGTTGAAAGAACTCAAGATAATCCATGTGATGATTCCAGAATTAGCTACACAATTAAACTCAGGTCTTAGCTAGACTTTACTTGGAGAAAATAAAGCTGGAAAAATTTTGATTGTGAGAAAAATGTACAATAGGAAGTTCAAATTCTTGTAGTCTAGGTTGAGAGGAAGTACAGTTATTTATGGTAATGTGCAAATACTTTCTGACTTTAAGTGCTCTGAACTGCTTGTTGAACATGGGCTTATGAAAACTGATTTTAGATCTGGAAGTTATTTCATGAAATCAGTTCTCAGAGGCCTAGATCATATACTAGAATGACAACTACACAGATCACAAAAGCAAAAAATGTCAGGAGACTATCTTGTGTGTTAAGATTTTAAGCAGACATATGCTTTTCCACATAGTAAGACAATCATAAAATAGATTTTTTAGAAATATTTAGCTGTCTTGCATTTTGACTACTTATTTTCAGTATCTCAAATACATTGGAATTTAGGTGTCTCATTTAATTTAACCTGGTAGCTTTCATCCTAAAGTAGTGATGCAAGCCAGCGAGGGGAAGAGATGCTTGGATTTCTTCATTGAGAGAAGTAGAACATGTGTCTGCACACACCAGTCTCTGTTACCTAATACTCAGAAATATCCTATATAGTTCACAATTAAAATTCATTAACTTTCTACTGAAATGTATTGGATTATGATTTTGAGAAATCTCAAAATGGTAGTACACATAATTTTGTGTGAAACATGGGTAAAGAAAACTTAGTCACAAAATGTAAAGTTGATCTGTTACTAAAGTAACATCACATTGGATTTCGTGCTTTTGCTGTAATAATGATTATGTCTTTCTCAGAAGTTTTATCAAAGACATGGGAAATGTAACACCAAAGGTATGTATTTGTCATACATGACAGCTAGCAATTTGCAAGCCATTTTACATGCTAAAGCTCTGTTGTGTAATTTCATTTTACTTTTGTTACAGGTACTATAACAAAAAAAGCTCCCAGCAGGTCAATTTGAAGTATTGAAGTCTTCATTTAAATATATACTATTATAAACAATCTTCTATTTAATTTACTCCAGGCAATCTGTTGGAGTTATTTATTAAAATCATAGAATAGTTTGCATTGGAAGGTCATCTAGTCCAACCCTCCTGCAATGAGCAGGGACGTCAACTAGATCAGATTGCTCAAAGCTCTGTCCAGCATGACCTTAAAAGTTTCCAGGGATGGGGTATCTGCAACCTCTATGGGCAACCTGTTCTGGTGTTTCACACCCTCATAGTTAAGAATTTCTTCCTTATATCCTTCTTTACATCTAGTCTAGATCTTTTAGTTTAAAACCATTACTCCTTGTCCTATTGTATCAGGCCCTACTAAAAAGTCTGTCCCTATCTTTCTTACAAGCCTCTTCTGAGTATTGAAAGGACCCAATAAGGTCTCCCTGGAGCCTTCTCTTCTCGAGGCTCAACAACCCCAACTCTCTCAGCCTTTCCTCATAGGAGAGGTGCTCCATCTCTCTGATCATTTTTGTGGTCCTCCTCTGGACCCACTCCAACAGGTCCAAGTGTTTCCTATGCTGAGATCTCTAGAGCTGGATGCAGTACTCAAGGTGGAATCTCACCAGAGTAGAGGAGGAAGAATCACCTCCCTTGACCTGCTGGCCACACTTCTTGTGATGCAGTCCAGGGTATGGTTGGCTTTTCTGGGCTGTGAGTGCACATTGCTGGGTCATGTCCAGCTTTTCATCCACTCGTACCCCCAAGTCCCTTCTGGGCAGGGCTGCTCTCAATCCCTTTGTTGCCCTATTGGTACCAGGGGTTGCTCTGACCCAGGTGCAGGACTTTGNGTCAATCCCTTTGCCCTGTTGATACCAGGGGTTGCCCTGACCCAGGTGCAGGACTTTGCACTTGGCCTTATCAAACCTCATGAGGTTCACATGGGCTTGCTTCTTGAGCTTGCCCAGGTCCTCTGGCATCCTGTCCCTTAGGTATGTCAACCATATCAGTTAGCTCAGAACCATCTATGGATAAATATGGATGTGGGTTATTTTATAAACATCTTAAGGTTCAAATATCTTCTGTGGAATAGAAAAGAAAATACTTCCTGCATTTATTTTCTTTGAAGTGATTTTTCATTATTCCTTAATTTCACAGAGAAACTTTAAATATAAAACAGTTATTTCACAGCTTTCCCATACACATTGTAAATACTGAGATACCAGCATTAAGAACACTTTAAAATGATAATTATCTTGTTATGTTGAAGTACACAAATTCATATCCTTTTTGTAAATATGCTTTTCTCTAGTATTTCCAGGGTACAGAAAAAGAATTGTGTGTAAAACCATACATGACTTTACATTTCTCCAGGTATGCATTTATACTTAATATAATGGATAATCTGAAACTAGATACAATATTAGTAAGACTACATGTGTTTTGAACACTTGGAAACTGAAATGTGGCTGTTGCTTGAAGATGGTTACAAATTGTGAAATTAGGATATGCTAAAGATACTGTATTTCTCCTGACTTTTTCCTGTCTAGTGGCTTTTTTATCTATTATTTGTTCTATCCTCGATTGAGGGCAGAAGTTGTTTTCTGTTTGATAATGCAGTACATATCCTAAAGGGATTCCAATGTTTTTCAAAACTGCTGGCTATTAAGACCAATAAAATTATTAAAAATATACTGAGGAACCCAAATTTTTAAGAACTTTGAAAATAATTATTACTAGATTCTGAGAGTTACTTTTCCTTACCAAGCTGAAAGTTTCAGTTCAAAGTACAGTTTTGGGGTGGATAAAGGGGCTTCTAATTTGTTTTCTTTAATACAAACTAGAATGACATGCTCCTGCACTTGTAACACCCTTTGAGGTGAAGTTGGTCTAAGAAAGCTTTTTTGTAGAAGGAAAAGTTTCAGTTTGAAACTGTAAACAGTTTAAAAATCAGGGCATATAAAAAATTAATGCTAACATCTAGTATCTATTAAAACTTTGCCCTACTACTTTGTAGTTAATATTTCTACAATACTGTTTTGTCACTGGTTTAGTCCAACACAACACTAACACGTGTGAGTGGTAACCAAGAAAAATTTACTAGTTTTTTTGCTTTCATGTTTATGTTCTTTTGAATTTGCACATGTAACAAGTAGTAAGAATATGCACATGAGAGAGAATAAAGCCAATCTTTAGCAAGCCACAGATACTCTCTATATACTAGATATAAACAGAGATAGTGGTTTGCCATAAATTATAATTTCAATAACACTTTCACCAGTGTGGCCACCGGAATCACACTGCCTGACTTAATTATTTCTGAAGCAGATATGTGCAACTTTCCCTGTTAAGCTAGTGAATGCCAGAAAATCATTCCTTCAAGTGTATTTCCACTTGGAAAAGCTATGGATTAATTTGGGAAGACTGAAGGGGGGGAGAAAGTTCTTTTTCCCTTCAGCTCTTTCCCTGTGTGAGCTGGTTTTGCTCTCTTGCTGAGCCCATATGATGGTTGAAGAGAAAGGTACAGGAACAGACTAACTAAAAATAGTAGGAAAGAGTAGGGGCAGCAAGAAATAAGAGAAAAGACTGAGGGAGGAAAGAGATAACTGAAGAAAGAGAAAAGAAAGGACTATACTGAAAACATAGCTGTCAAGAGGAAAGGGGAAAACAAACACCTAATACAGGAAAGAGTAAAATCAGAGTCAGTGATACTTGATATTAGTTCTCTTCTACCATGTTCCATTTTGTTTGAAATATTTTCTTATAACTTTCTCTTATACCTCCTAATTTTTTGTAATACACAGTACAAAGAAATGTAAAGCATTAAACAATCAGAAATATTATTCAATGTTCATATAGCATTCATGAAAAATATTGCACTTCTCAAGTAATTTATTTCAACTTGATGTCACTACCACTGGGACTGATTTAGGTGTGTGCATTGGTTATGTATCTATGGTAAACCAAGGACTACAATACATTTGTTTTACCAATTAAATTATATTTCAGACAAAAAAAAAGACCTTTTAAAAGCAAGAGGATGTGCCTAATCTGGATACATAGGAGAAAAATACTTATTTGCATTATACAATCAGGTGACTGGGAGTGTCTTGTTTTCCAGACCCTGATAAATTTAGGTCTGCAAAATTATGCTGATGAGCTACTGTAGTTCTCAAAACAGTACAGGCTCAAGACTTTGTTCTTGTTGTTGTCAGAAAGTTACTTTCAGCCCTTCTGTTTCTGCTCTGTTCATCTTGCATGTGTGCTGAGAAATACCATTTTCCACACATCTTTTGGTAGACTGGCTCCCCATTACTTTCTGCTTCTGCCTTATTCCTTTGTTTTTCTTGGTTCCTGCTTATGGTTGCTCTTATTCACTCTGCAAACCTTTTCTGTTGTTATGAATTTTGTTATGTTGTTGTGGTTTAACCCTGGCCGACAACTACCCCCACACAGCCGATTGCTTAGTCCCCACACAGAGGGGTGGGGGAAAGAATCAGAAAGGTAAAAGTGAGAAAACTCGTGGGTTGAGATAAAGGCAGTTTAATAGGTAAAGCAAAAGCTGTGCACAAGCAAAGCAAAACAAGGAATTAACTCACCACTTCCCAAGGGCAGGCAGGTGTTCAGCCATCCCTGGGAAAGCAGGGCTCCATCATGCCTAATGGTTACTTGGGAAGACAAATATCATCACTCCCAACGTCCTTTCCCTTCCTTCTTTTCCCCCCAGCTTTATATCCTGAGCATGACATATTGTATGGAGTAAATATCCCTTTGGTCAGCTGGGGCCAGGTGTCCTGGCTGTGTTCCTTCCCAACTCCTTGTGCACCCCCAGCCTACTGGTGGTGGGGTGGTGTGAGAGGTAGAAGAGCCCTTGGCTCTGAGTAGGCACTGCTCAGCAATAACAAAAACATCCCTGTGTTATCAACACTGGCTTCAGCAAAAATCTAAAACATAACCCCATAATAGCTGATAGAAAGAAAATTCTCTATCCCAGCCAAAACCAGCACAGATGTAGAACTTAAAATTAAGCTAGAACATCATCATCAATTCAACAGTTTTCCCTTACTGTACTTGCTGCAATGGGTCAACTCTACTACTGAAGAGAATCAACGTGAAGGTCATCAGCTGATATGGAAATATAAAGTGTATTTTTGAAATCTTAAGATTATGAATTATCTGCTATGAATTCTGAATATCTAGTAACAGTGACAAGCGTATAAGTTAGCAAGGAAATCAGTGTGCTGAAGCACCTGACAACCAGACTTTCTTGCGAGCTGAGAGAGTTAGGAACATTTCTCCAAGGACACAAAAGGCCAGTTCACAAGTGGAAAAGTAGAGTGCTATAGTTAAACTTTATGTAGAGTTACAGATAAGGGTTTAAAGGGTGTAAAGAAGGCATCAGTCTTGCATACTTCTACAACTTAAACTATTCACTTTTCCTCTGCAGAAAAATCCTGTAGATTAAGAACAGTAGTTTCTAAAGTTGATTGATTCACATAACTTGCTTAAGGTTGTGTAATCCAACAAATATATCTCATTTTTCTCACAAAAGTTTTCTATTTGTTAAATAAGTACAGTGAGAGAGGAGGATAGTCATGTAGGTTGTACTTAGATCATGCAATTTGGCTGCATCTGCCCTTTTGGAGCACAGTACACCTAGTTATAAGGATACAATTCAAATTCACCAGCTGTGCAGTGAAGACACCAGACTTTCCATCCATACATGCCACACCAAATGGGTAAAAGGTGAAATCTCATTCTGCATGTGAAGTTGCGAAGTGATTCCTGCCTGGGGCACAGCTGAAGCTGCTGCCTCTTCTTTTACAAGCCACTTCAAGCAGGCTCCAGTAACTGCATCTGAACGGACTGCTTTGGTCACAGGCCAGCCTAACTCAGACCCACCTTGTCCCCCTCTTTAGGTTGTTTACTCTTCAGTTTGATCAAAAGTGTTACACAACTCATCCTGCAGGTATTACTGCATTGCAAAGTTGTCTAGAACAGGAGAAATGGAGGCTACAGAAGGAAGAGGAATTTTCGGAAAGAGTAAAATTCCTTTTTATGCAGAGGTCCCATCTCTTTTGG
Organism: Aramus guarauna; assembly: GCA_013400195.1. Taxonomy (NCBI): domain Eukaryota; kingdom Metazoa; phylum Chordata; class Aves; order Gruiformes; family Aramidae; genus Aramus; species Aramus guarauna. Next base: position 482,414 of record VXBL01003188.1, read on the forward strand.
GCATTGAGGATCAGGAGAACCGTGGGAAGCCGCTTGGAGGAAGAAGAAGAAAGGGAGGCAGATGTAGCCTTTCAGGCCAACAGCTGTAAGAGCTGTACTGAGCACAGAGCAGTACTGTGTGCTTGCTATAAACAGCTATAAGTCTCACTTAAAAACTAAAATACTTCCCCTTACTTCCATTTTTTTTTGAGAAACTTTTCTGTTTTGTACCTACCTGTTTATGATTAAGGGGCTTCTTCCCTTCTAACAGTGTTAATAGGGTGTGCGTCTAAGAAGCTGGTGAAGACCTAACGCAATGGTACACACCGTTCTGGCCTTTGCATGTATTAGAACTACTTAACACTTTGATGTGTAACTGGAAAATGCTTATACAACCATTTCAGCAGAGATGCTTAAGAGAAACAAAGATTGCTAGAACTGCACAATTTGCAGAAAATAACTTTATATCCTTGTTATTGCCTGGAAACATGGATTTTCAAAGCAAAAGCTACTAGGATGAAAGAGAATAGAAAATGAAAAGAGTATGCATTCCTCTAGCAAAAATAATCTCTCACATTTCTGTAGTGATTATTTACACACATTGGCAGTTGAAAACTTGCATATCGTTTCTTTCTGTGGTCCAAAAATGCATCTGTGCATTTAAACTGACAGGTGGCAATGATCATATTATAAGATGAAAACAATAAAAACCATGAGTCGGCTATGGTTGACATAAAATAATTGTTCCTAGGGGCAAGAGTACAGCTAGTGGAAACAATAGAGACTATGGAGTATTATTGAAAAGGCAGCAGGAATTACATACAACTCATTACTAAAAATTACTATGCTAATGTTTAAGTGCAAAGTCCACTATTTAGTGGTAACTGTACAATTCTATGTAAAATTTCAGTAAATACTATATGTCCATAATTCTGTATTTTTGGTGGCAGAAAGTAGGTGATTCTTAAACAGAGGTTCAATTTTAAAAGGAAGGTAACCTAAAGGTATATCTTGAGCTATGCTTATTACTTTAAAGAAAATTATACATAGTTATGACCACCTTTTCAAGATTTTAAAGTACAATAGCCTTGTCATAGTATACTTTGAAATAATTTATAGGAAAGTGTAATTGTTGGTCTATTTGAATATGAAATAAGAAATACTTCTGGTAAATTTTTGCTTAATATCAAATTACAGAGCCATAAGTGAACTGATAGCCAGAAAAACTCCATTTTTGCAAGCATTGATCAAGAAAGGTTTTAGAAGCACTTTTTCTTCCTAGTGCCCTTTTACTTCAAGTTTTGAAATAAAGTTTATAAAATGAAGAACTAAACATTTAGGTTCTGAAATAATTAGAATTTTATCTATTTAGGTTTCTTTGCCAAAAGAGAGAGCACATGGTTTTAAGAACATTTATTTTAAAAGGGTGTTTTATAATCAAGTCACACAATACAGAATCCAATTTTCTTATTTTTTTCATTAGTCTGACTCTACTTGCTTAATTTAATCTGGATTACAGCAGTGTAAATTAGACCAAAAGCTGTACCACAATGTTTTCTTTTGAATTGCCTACAAAAGTGTTATGAAAAGGGTGAATATATGTAGAATTTGGAGTTCACTTTATATTGCATTATATTGCAATTAAGAATGTGAATATGATCATTTATTTTATCATGTATTTAACTTTCATTTAATGTGCATTACAATAACTTTTTAGAGTGTGACTTTGTTAATGTCCTGAGTAAATTTACAGTTATGACCCTCTTACATTTCATTCAGCAGCACAAAGAGTGCTTATTGCTTTATCACTTATTTGAAAATATTGCACAGAGCAGCTGGTGCATAATTAATGCTGGCCTCAAATTAAAAAAGATCCTTTCTGATCAGACAAGGCTGTAAGCAGTTGATTTAATTTTGATGAACTTGTGTTTGAAACTAAGCCCTAGGAAAAGCATTTATGTGCTCTTATAAACTGGGTCCTTAACTCTTTTTGGGTTTTGCATCTAAGGGTTGTTTCAGTGAAGAAAAAAAAAAGAAAAAAGGAAAGAATCAGTATTTGCTACATTTTGCCACGTAACAAGTTACACTGAGCAAGTTCTCTGTGTTGGGTGGAGGACTGCTGATAACTAAAGAATATTTCCTTTCTCCTTTGAGGACACGTGATTTTGATAATTGTTTATGGTTATGCCTCCATGCATACACAATGCGCATACCCACTGCCTGCCACTGGCACCTGGTCAGAGTCTAGCAGTTTTTGTCTGGGTAGTTACAATAAACCTTCTACTCTCCTCGTGTGCTGAAAGGAAGACATGCTGACTGAGCAGAGGAAAAGGAGGAGTATGAACATCCTTCCATCCCTCAAGTGGCTGTCACTGCGGTCAGCCTTTAGCTGTTTAGAGCAGTGCCACAGCCATGCCAGGCGGTGCTCGTCCCCACGAGAGAAATATTAAAGGTACCCCATTGATGCAGAACTTATGTTTATTCTCACTTATTTGCACACTACTAAAGAGTCCCAGTTCTGTTTTCTAAAATCTGGCCTGAATGTTACCATCTGCTTTTCTACTGTGCCATAATTTCAAGACAATCTTAGGAACAGTGTTGAAAGCTTAGGAAGGATCCAGGTAACAGTCTAAGCACTTTTTATAAAGAAATTGATTCCATCAAAGCATAAACAGGGTTTCAAAGCATGGCAGAAACCTTCTAAAAATGATGTGTTGAATGTCTTTCAGTGTGTTCATGTACAAAACCAAAGGACTTGAGTTACTTCAGTTGCAACGGAAAGGAATAGGTAAAGGCATTGCCGATATGTAATAGCCTTGGCAGTTATGGAGGAAATATGCTCCTCATGCATAGTGTCAGGGCAAGAAGAAAGTAACAATATTGCGTATATTTATATAGGCAAAGATGCTGATATTATTCCTATGAGTGATATATCTATATCTGTTACAACTATTATTGCTGTTTTCACAATAACAACAGTGTAATGTGACCACCCATCATCTGGCATACCAAGTAATTGATTTCTATAGAGAATGACATATAATATGATGTTATATTAGTACATGCACACAATTATGTCACTTTTTGGAAATAATATGCATTTTAAAATAATTTTTGAGCATAAAATTTTTATTCTGTTTTATTACTTTAATTTCAAAAGCTGTCCTCATGAAGCAAAGAACTATGCAGAATGAGGAAGAATGATGAAATACAGTCTTAGTAATGGTTCAGTTTCCTGAAAATTGTTTTTGCAACACTTTTAAGAGAAAATACTGGGCTAAATGTTATACTATTTTTAGTTTGCCAATTTCTGAAACTGGCCTTTATGATAATTGTTGCTCACAAAGGTAAAAAAAATACAGACTGATTAGCCACATTAATAAAGGTGTTAGATCTATGTTACTTAAATTGTTGGAAGGAATACAGTATGCTTTTCCTTACCACTTCAAATAATATTGCAGAACAGAAAACTGCCTACAAATCCTTATGCTCAATGGAACTAACAAGGAGAATTGTATTTGTACTACAATGACACTTTTTTGGCAAAAAGAATATTTATTAACTCAAAATATTTAGCAAATTAATGTCTGTTTCAATAACCTGCTTGGTTTCAAATAGGCTCCTCCAGAACCTCAGAAACAAAATATTTTGGCTTTTAAATGTCTTGCAAAATTTCCTTTGTTTGGAAAGTCTGTTTTCATATGAGCAGGCTTAAGGGGCAAAGTGAAACTAATTATTTCAGCTTTTAAAAATGTTTTTTCAAGCTTTCAGGATGGACTGAAAAATCTGTCCACCTCTGTCTCTGAATAGAACAAACTAAGAATTTTGAAAGAGTAATGTTGAATGCTTTATCTAAATGGCAAGCTTTTGGCACTTTCATTGGATTCTTTGGTGGTTGTCAGAATTTTGGAAAGTTCTTGAGACATTGGAAAGTCTTTAGTCCACAGCTTCACTTATGTTGCTCAGGTCACAGATCAGCATGTGTCCCCAGGCAGGGCAACACTTTGGAAAGAGGGCTTCTGTACCTGAGAGGTTGTCTGGATTAACTGTTTTAGGTGGACACACAAGGTGAACGGTTGAACTCCATCCTTTGTATTTCCATGGGATATAACAGAAGTGTAGACAAGTAGTTTCAAAGAGACATTGACATGTGGACAGCCCTCACAGTTACCTCTTTAGGTAAAACTTTTTTTTCTAAAAAGTTGCAGTAGTGATTTAGTTTCCTTTCTCCTGGTGCAGATCATGATATGCCTTTCTAAGAGCACAGAAAGTGTTAATTCAGCACTTTGAGAGATACCACAAAATAACTGTTTGTAGCTGAAGCTCTGATTTTAGAGTTGCAGGAGCACAAGCCCCTAGTGACAATTGCTTGATGTGGAGAGAGGAGTTTTACACCTGAAACTACTGATTGGGGGAGGGGGGGGAATGTTCTGATGTTTTCAAGTACACAACGAAGTCCACAAGCAGAAAAGAAATATCAAAGTATGAAAAGCTAACCAAAAACCTTGCTGGTGCAAGATGTCTCTAGCTAGGCAATTGATTTCTCATTATTTCTTTTGCTTTTAAATTGAAACATCATTTCTAAGTAACTTAACTCCCATCTCCTTTTCTTATAGCTACTTTCTAAGGTTTTGTTTTGGGAGTGTGTGGGAAATGGGATTGCGTTCTTTAATATCTAATTCGCAGAGATGTCCTTGCTTGTCCTCACAGCTGTATGGGCACAATGTTTCAGACCAGGTCTAGTGAGGACAGGGACTCGTTAAGTTCTATCACTTTCCTATGAAAGGCTTGTTGCCACAATCTCGTGCTTAGCATAGCTGATATTACCTCAATATTTGCTTTCTTAGTTATAGCAAACAGTGAATATTCCAGAGCTAAGGTAACAATTAGCAATGTGACTGCTGGAAAGTCAAGGAAAGCTGGAAGCAAACGCAGTGCATCCTGCAAATGAAAGATTCCCAATCACAGTGAAAAATGCATGTTCCAGTATTCCAATATGTTGTTAATTATTGTCCTTTATCAAGTTAATCAGGCTGCAGACAAATGTAACACAAATGATTATCACTCTCAATAGTACCAGACATTGAATGAACCTAACAGGTTCATTCAATAACCCCTAGGTTAATGTCTCCTAGTACAACTTAGTGATTAATTATTAGAGAGGTAGAGCATGAGTGATGTGCAAAGGGCTACTGACTGATTAAAAAGACTGTTAATCTTGGACTGAGTATTTTTCCTAATTGAATACTCTCAGTGGAGTAAAGGACATACACATGGGTTTTGAACCACTTCATTCTGTACGGGTTGCAAGGAGTAACAAGATAGTTATAGTTTTTTTGTATGCTAATGAACTCAGATTGAAGGAGGTCACTTACATTAGGACAAGGTGTGAATAACTTTATGGATCCTGTTAGCCACCAACCTTCCAATCTGAATTTTTTGTTTATCATTATTTAGTTTTTTTCTTTTAAAAGAACATTCTTTTACTTTCAGTTAATTTTTTACTTTTTTCACTTAGTTTTGGTTGACAGTTCAATAATAGAATATTTATTTTTTTCTACAAAGTATCAGGACTTGTACACTATGCATTAAATAAGGAAAAGATAGGAGAGGGAAAATTAATTAAAAGCTGCATTTTACAAATATATATAGAAAATATATATAGAAAATTCCTTCTAGAATACTGCAGACAACTTTAGTCTTAACTTCTGAATTATGTTTTTTAAAATCTGTTTTTAATGCAGGCTGGTATGTAGTTATTTGTAAAGCAACAGTATTATCACCTGTTTGAGATAAAATATCATTGGCCCTCTTTGTAAAGAATTTACCTTATAATAGCAATTCAATCTAAATTAATAAACTTAATGACATATTGAATAACCCCTCAAAATGGCTGCTGCTTAATCTTCATTCATTGTACTTCTGCTTTCTGTTTCTTATGTGGCCTTTATTTGATATAAGCGCATTCCCTAATGATCCTAAGGGGAGTCTTATTGGATTAGAAAAAGGGCTTAACAAAATGCCTTATTTTATTAAAATGCACAAAAAAAATATCCATGTGCATCACCTATGGTCAATACAGATATAATGGAAATTGGGTGTAGCTCTGTACTATTAATCTTTCTGCACATCTAGAGCTGACATAAGTTATCATACCCGGGGAGTAAAAAGAACTCAAAGCACGTTTCAACCTCTTCAACCTTCATTAATGTGGTTAAAATTTATTTTCTGAAATTAAACTTTTAAATCAATACATTCATGCATTGAATTTTACAAAAAAATATGCAAGTGCTCTGATTTAAGACTTGTAGAGCATGTTAGTCTTAAAAGCCTTGTGTCCATCAAAGCAAGCACAAATAATTCCATTTCTTCCTAGCTACTGAATAAAATTAGCTTAATTGCACCACCCACACAGTAGAATTCCTTTCCAGCCATCTAGCATATAACTCTTCAGTATCTTTGAATGAAGAACCCCATCCCTCCAGCAATTTGGTATACCTCAATGCTAGTTATTCTTTGACAGAATAAAGTTGCTAAAAAGACTCAAAATATTCCAAAATCCTCTTAGCATTCATCTGCCCCTCAAATAACAGTATTTAAAACAAACAAACAACAAAACCCAACCCACAATCAGGTCCTTTATACTGTAGGAAGAAAACCTATCACATTCTGCAGCTGCAATTCATGCCTCTTCCATCTGGCACAGGCTTTCATCAGCCTCAACAGATGTATCACAGTAGGTCAACACAGGACAACCTAGCTCATCAGATCAGACTAATGCATTGCTTCCTCTTATGGCAGTAGTAAATTAAAATTCTTGCAGTATTCTTAGACGCTACAGCACAGCAGTAATTTGGTGCATGTTGTTGTGTCTAAGCATATTTCAAACTGTTGAATAGATAGGTTACTGAAGGTTAGTTTCCATGTTGGCTTAAACCTCATTCATTACTCAATTGCTACATCCAAGTCTTAGATGTTTTTCCTCCTCATTAGCTACAGATCAGTCCATTAAACTTTGCCCAACACAGGAAAGGAAGAAACTAGGTGGTGAATGTTCAGTACGTGCTCTTATACAGTGATTCTTAAACAGGTAAAAACTACTGAGGCTTTCAATAAATGACAATCTCATGCTAGAAGGTTAGTATTTGATAGTTCATTACAGTTGTTTAAAACTATGCAAAATTAAATTGGAAGCATCTTAATTTATTCCCTACCTTCAGATGTGTAACACTTATCTATATTTCTACACACAAATATTGTGTTTTCAAAATACAGTGACCTTGGATCTTTCAGTCAACAATTATTTAAAATATTTTCTAAAAGTTCCCCCTAAGCCATTAAGGTAGCACTGACTTGCAGTATCATTTAAAAAAAAAAAAAAAAAAGCCTTGGAGATATGATCTAGTCTTAAAACAATTATATAAACTTGACACTGCTGTACTGAATGAACTGCATGGTAGGATTAAGTCAGTATTATGTCTAATAACAAGGTAGCATCTGAAATTGGATATTCTGAATTTGACCAAGACCAAATTCTTTCACAAACTGCAGGAATTCTACAATCCTCAGAGGGTGTTACTGGACTTTTAGATATCCTTTTGGGCTGAAGGAGCATTAGATTTGTATACTTATTCCTAAATGCATATTTTTTTCTCTTCCTTATGAGAAGAGAGTTTAAAGAAGGGGGGACCTTTTGCCTGCCAGTTTTCCAACAACTCGCATTCTTTCTTATCTTCTTTAACTACTGGAGCTGTATGACTAGGAAGGAAACAAGAAATGTCATGGTCTTTCTCTAGACATTTCTTAATGCTATTTAGTGATAACCTACTTCATTTCATTTCTTTATCTAGCAGAAAAGGCATTCTTATTTTTTTTTTCTCCACACATGTCTATATGCAACATTTCAGTGCTGTGCTACAAGGATGGGCTTTTGATGGGTCTTCCTTAAACACGCTGGACAAGTTATCCACTGTGGTTAGTGAAATCAAAGCAGCATGACCAAACTACTTTATGTGTAGATCTGTACAATAGATAAACCAAAAAGAAACAGTCGTAGTACTTGCTAGACACTGAAAATTTATCTGTTGTACAGCTGCACTTCTGATGTGTCCATTGCCGTATGATTATTTGGTCTTTATGGTATTTCAGCACTCAGAGACAGAGAGTCTGGTAGAAATCTGCTTCATTTTGGAAAAAAAAAAAAATTTCATTCAGAATATATATTCTAAATATTTATCATTAATTTATTCATCATTAACTTATTCTTACTTTCCTTTAAACCTACAGTACTTCCACATCATCATTTCAAACAACTCTAACAAAATGATTAACACGGTATGAAACCAAATGTGGGTTGTAAATACCTGTAACTCATCTGCTTAGAACTGCTCAGTTCATCTCTTAGGTCTTTTGACTTGCTAAAGACATGCTGGCTCTCTATTTAAGTTTCAGAAACTATTGTTGTCAAAGAGCGAGAAATCTGATATTTTTGGTTGTGCCTTAAGGGATCATTTATGGACAACTCATATCACAGCATCTGATATGCAAGTGCATTTATTTATGGCTGCACTATTATATTCCTCGCTTTGAAAATCTGGCCCCAAGTCTCCTGATACAGTGATGTAAATGACATTTTAGTATGCAATCCAGTAGTTGAGCAAGAAGAAAAAATATTTAGGCCACTTTAGCATAAGGAAAAAGCTTTTTCAAAAATTGATCTCTAATTGTTTAGTGCTGGAAGCTTGGGTTAATTTTTTTTAAAAAAGGCTTCTTCACATTCAGTTTTTGCACTAAGGGATACAGTTACTATATCTATTTAATATTAACTAATATTAATTGTATAAAAATACCAGTAAGAATCCTGGCTTATTGCTGTTGTCCACAAGGTATAAACTATGCTTACAAACATGCCAAATATAAACTGTAATAAACACAAACTATTTTCTATTAAATTAACTGTCTCTTACTCATGTCGAGGACATTTACCCAAGGAAAATAACCAATTGTGTATTAAGTAAGTTTCACAGAACCTTAAGATATATTGTGAACTAGAATTGTAACAGGTCTCAAATTATTTTATTCTAATTAATTTTTTTATATGGAGAAGGAAAATTTGGAAGTAACTGACCTTTAAATGCTAAAACCATTTCTGCTGCAGATGATATTGTAAATGAAATGCCATTATAATGAGGGTAATGTAGCAACTATAGTAATTTCATTACAATAAGGAAATTTTAGCCTTGAAAGTTTTAAAAGCTAATTACTGAATGCCATAGTGAAACAAATGGAACTCTTTATTTCTATTGCCATAATATCTGAATTGCTACTAAGCATTTTCTCAGTGAAGATACTTTCTAAAATGATGGTAGGTCTAAATATTCTTATTTAAGCGCTGAAACAGTTTTTGCACAGCAGTCGCATTCAATCTTACCGGCACACTTGCCTGCTGCACGCCGGCAGAGAAGCGGCCTTGAGGAAAAGGTGAAGTATTTCTTCATCAGGGTGGGTGATGAAGAAATAGTTGTCTTTTACAGAAATGATGGGAATCAGTGTGGTCTGAGTCACACCTGCCTCGTTCAGGTGCAGCCCCCAGGTTGTCCCTGGGGCATCAGCATAGACCTTGTAGGGCTCTCTCTTTGGGGTCATCTTTTCTCCCCCCACTCCCTGTATACCCTTTAAAAATCTTTCAAGAATAAAACCTTAACAGAATAAGACTTTTGAAAGGCAATGGGAGAACCCATGGGTAAATTTGGTTTTTGATGTGATATATAATGCACAAAAGAACCTGCTATCCACGTGTAATCCTAAATTGTTTAGGTTGGCCCCCCCATATTTAAACTCTACATAAAAGGAAAAAGGAAATAGCACAGTCTGAATTTTGTTTATCCTTTAGTCATTTAAATTTTAAAATAACCTTAAATTATCTTCAGGGAGAGTAACTACTTGAAATTATAAGTTATTGTTTCAAATCAAACAGGCAAACAAATGTTTCTAGTTAATGCATTTTGAGTTTATATCCTCCTTTAAACAGTGAGTATAAGTATTTATCAGGGTACTTTCAGGAGCTACTATGTGCAGCCTAAACAGACATTGACATTTCAACATAAAAGATTGCTGTGAAAAGCGGTGAAAAACTCTAGTGTATGTACGTCTGCTGCCGTTGTAAACGACTTATAGAAGCTTATGATGCTTGTATTGTATCAGGCTCCTGGAGTCTGTGAACCTCTTGGACTCACGGCACTAGGAGGAAGCATTCTGTCTTCCTGGATAGAAGCACAATGTCCGGAATGTTAGTAGGACACAGATGTGCTTCACAGCTTTCCAAAGGAACAAGGTGTGCTGCCTCATCCTTGGTAACTATAAAACTAGAATTACAAGGAGTTAAGCCCCTGTCTGCTTTCTCACCGTGCACAGCAACGTTTTTGGGGGGTGGTTGTGGGAGGGTAGTATACAATGCCACACTGACAGGATTCTTACGCGTTGTGAATTTAATTAAAGGCCAGCATTGGAACATCCCTTTCTCATACAAAAGGACTGATTATCGGATACTGCTAACTTGTTTTGGAAGGGAAAGAAGGCAGATATCAGACACCCCATTAAAACATTAGCATCTTAGATTATTTGCCTGTGAGGTGCCATTTAGTCAATCAGGCTTTGAAGAGGACTGACTTCCCCAGAAAACTGACAGTGCACAATGGTTTGGCAGAGAAATGAGCACCAAAGTGTCTCACTGTGTGTTCCTGATTCAACCCCGTTGGCCTTTTTCCACAGTGACCCACCTTCCTTTATTGCAATGAATAATTCTTATTCTTAGAGACCCACAGTGACTGTCCCTCCTTTCATTAAAAATAATGTGGAAAATAGAGACAGGAATAAGTAATTTATTCTCTACCATGAGAACATATAAAAGTTTGTCAGTGTATGAACAGGTAGTTTCATCTTTTTCTTACTTCAGAGCCTATTTTCAAATGTTCAGGCACTAGACTATCAATGATAAAACTTAACTAGCCTGGGCTACTTACTTAGAGACCAGGATACTATGAATAACTCTCCCCTGAAGTAAACTAATTTTTTCAGATACTAATATTCTACAGTGATAGTGGTACAGGCTGCATTATTTACACATTTCCCAAAAGACATACCTTCCCAAGATAGTTCTACCTCTTTTTTTTAATGGACATCAGCAAGTGAAAACCAGAATAACTTCAATCACATCCCATAATTTTACAACCTAGCTGTAGTGTTTAATGTGTTTTTCTTAGTCTTTCCTGTTTCTCTGGTTAAATATGCAACTGACTGGTATTTTACATTCTCTGCAATTAACAGAATTGGGTTATGATACAGGAGAGATAATGGCACCCAACGACAGAAATGCCTTAAGAGAACCCTTCAGGGGAATATTTGGGAATATTTGAACAGCAAGTTCAAATGCATTTTCACACTGAATAATCCTTGCAGAGTTGAATTTCATGAAAGAGTGAACTTGGTTTGCAAGACACAGGAGAGAAGATTATTAGCTGAACAGCTTTGTTTCATTATATGACTGCTAATTTAATATTCTCTTACAAGCTTAAAAATAGACATTTTCCTGTCATTTCCCTTAAAATCATGCCTGTTTGACTTCTTCATCTTAAAAGGTACAAAAATACTTGAAAGAGTAGTTCTTTTTATGCAGAAATATTTTTTTCTGGCAGCTATGGAGATTTATGTTTGGAATGTTTTGCATTTATTATGTTTTTTGCAGAAGGAGTTTTTTCAAAATTATTGTACTAGTTATCACAGAACAAATGAGGATGGCCAGGACTTCTGGAGATCATGTAATCCAAGCCCTCTGCTCAAAGCATGGTCAGCTAGAGTACGTCAGGACCATGTCCAGTTAGGTTTCCAACATCTGCAAGGATAGACACTCCACAACCTCCCTTGGCAACCTGTGCTGGTACTTGATATTCTCACAAGAAAAATGTTTTATTACATTTAAACAGTTTCCTGTATTTCAGTTTGTACTCATTGTCTCTTGTCCTGTCACTGGGCACTACTGAAAAGGGTCTGGCTCCATCTACCTCTCCTCATCAGATTTTTGTATACATTGACGAGATCACTCTGAGCCTTCTCTTCTCCAGGCTGAACAGTCCAAGCTCGCTCAGGTTGGACCTTATATGAGAAGTGCTCCAGTCCCTTAATTGTCTTTCTGACTCTTTGTTGGATTTGTTCCAGTATATCCAATTACTTCTTGTGTCAGGGAGCCCAGCATTGGACCCAGCACTCTGGATGTATCTCACCAGGGTTGAGTAAGGGGAAGGATCCCCACTTGGACCTGCTAGCAATGCTTAGCAGCCCAGAAGGCTGTTGGACACCTTGGCCAGAGGGGAATGTTGCTGGCTCACGGCCAACTTGTTATCCACCAGACCCTTTTCTTTCAAGCTGCTTTCGATGGTTTATACATGGCTAGAGGAAAATATTAGAGGAGTTATTGAAGAGACTAAATTTTATTTCCAAGTAAGACTTCACTTTTACTTACATTTCTGTGATGACAGAAACAGCCCAAACTGGAAATTTAAGCATCTGATTCTGATTAACCTTCTTGACTCTAATCTCATCAGTTGCAAATGAAGGGGAATGGGTGAGTTGGTATGTTGTTTAAAGGCTGCTTAGAGGACAGGGGTTCCTGAAGAGTGTTGGGAGAGCAAAGCAAGGAGCTAATTTAGTAGGTGGATGAAGTTACTGTGTTGAAAGTAGCTAGCGAGTTATGTCTAAATTCTTGTAATTTAAGTCCCAAATTAGGGGGAGGGAGAAGGGAAGCACAAGGAAGGAAGTTCAAGGACTATCTTTGCCTATCAGTGCTTCCTCAAACTTCTGGAAAGCAAGTAAAAGTACTTTGAATCTGTGGCTGAGGTCTAGTTATGTTCAGTGACTAGGACAGCTGAGTAACCTGTCCTCTTCCGTAATCTAAATCTGTGTTATAGACATGTCCCTGAACTGAAAGGGTTCATTTGTCAACAAACCTCTGGGCTTTCTGTATTTGAGATTTTTTTTTCCCCCCCAGTAATATATGTCTGCGTGCCCCCTCCCTCCAATCGGCTCTGTGGTGCTCAGCCGCTCTGATGCATAAGCAGCACTTGCGAAGCATGCTGTCTATGCAGTTCGTGTGTAATTGAGCTATGCAGATGCAGCAGCTGAGTCTTTCTTAGAATCGCTGCCTGTGTGATTGAGCTGAAACACTGGAGTTGTGGTGATTATGCAGATGAATTATATTTGTTTATGCAGGGCTCTCCAGCACAAGTAATGCTGCAAGTATCCAAAAATTCTCTTTACATCACTACTATTGCCAGAAGTACATCTGCTTTAGACTCCTGCCCAAAGCAGCTGCAGTTGTAGATACGTCTTTCCCTCTAGTGATCTGCAGAGTATCTGACTCTGCCCTACAGCTGCCTTCAGCCTTTTAAGGATTAAAAAACTGAGTAAGATATAGGCACTAGACTTCTATAGATAGCTGTGAAAGACTAATTGAGTGTTTGTAATTCCTAGTATTTTAACAGTGTTTGAACCTGCCAAAAGGTAAAGCTTTAGTGTGTGGAGGGAAACATTAGGTGGTTGTTTGCTGTCAATACTAAAATGCACAGGCTTCTGTAAGAGTATCTGCTGTGTACAGGCTATGTTTGGTAAACTATCGGTTACTGCTCTTCAAGCAAGCCAAAGCTCCCTATTAAGTCTCAGTTGTTGCTTTTGACTTTTCCACAGTTGTGTCAGCACTTGATAGTGATGTAAATGCCAATTTTTATTTCTAGTAGAGAAGTTTTGGGTTTTCTCAGTTGTTTTAGTTGTTTCATTTTTGAGTGACTTTTCTGTGTCACTCTGACTCATTTTGTGCTATTTTGTTAGCAACATTTAGTTACTTCTGCATTTAAGCAGTAATTTTTTAGGGGAGAAATCAGTATATCAAAGTGCCTTGAATAACACAAGGAAAATTGCAAGTTCTATCTTTTGTCTCTTTAAACAAATGTTCCTATTTAAAGAAAGGCATGACCTGGCTTATCAGCAAAACTCAGAGGTGAGTACGATTCCTAACTTGCAGTTTGTACCTGCTGGAATGATTTCTCTGAAATCCCAGGTGGTCTAGAGTGGTTACTCACTGCTGTTGATGGTGGCATTTCTTCTCTGGTGTAAGATTATTCAGGTAGCTATTATGCAAACAGCACAATAATTTTGCCTCCTCCATGAGGTGCATCAGGATGCTGGGGAAAAAGAAATGTTTAATGTGATACACTGCCCTTTTATTTAAGCTGAGGTATTGACAAAACATTGTCAGTTTTCTCTGATGCTTCTTACCCACTGCTAGTTTTTTTTAATGTCTTTAGAAAAAAATGGTATCCAGATAGATGAGTTATGGGACTTCCAGCAGTCAGTGGGATCTAAATAAAGGCTGTTTGACTGTTTTTTCTTCCTGTTTTTTCTGGGTATGGAGTTTGTTTACTTAAGTCTTAAGTAGCCTTAAATGCAAGTGGTCATTCCATTTGAAGTCTCTTTATCTTCAGGGTGTTGTAGTATGTCTCTGGAAAGCTGACATAACTGTCAAATTGGATTTTATTTTTGTTACACTACTCAACAGAAAGTGCTGTCACTCATGAACATCCCTTCCATTTCACTGTGACCATGGGTATTTCACTGTTACCTTGAGTTGCTGTACAACAGCGCAGACTGTCCGTAACGCTGTCTAGTCTGATTACTCCAGTTGTTGAGAAGCTGCCATTTATTTTAAGTCTTGGATCAGAAAGAAAAGCATCAGCATATTTAAGGCAAGGAACAGCTTTACTCTCACTCAGGTCATCAGGCTTTACTCTCATTTTCTTTGCCCACAGGACTGCCATGGCTCTACCTGAAAGGGCTCTCCTGCAAAAGATATCAATAGCAGGGGGAAGGTGTGGAAGATAGAGGAGTAGAAGGAGCACAAATGGCCCCTTAGTGGTCAGGATAAAATAGCCCTAACCCTAAAGTGCTGAAGGCATTTGCCGTTCATTCAGCAATGTATGACAGAAACAAGTGGACCCTTAATGTTTGTGTAAGCCTGTACCCTTTGCACAGAATTTAGTAAATTGTAACTAAATGTGTGGTCTTGAATGAGAAAATGTTGGACTTTGTGTGAAGTAATAACAGGGGCTATAAAAAAAATAAAGGAAGTGAGCATTTGTTTAACTTCCCTAGAATAGTAATTTCCAACATAAAGGACTGTCGACATGACAGGAGATGCAAATGAAACTTAAGTGCTATATTTAGAGCTTGTTTTCTAAATCTAGCTAGTAGCAGTACTTGACTCCTGGCCTTATGACTTCATGCTTTTTAGATACTCTTGTCTAAAATAATAGTAATGAAACATTAGAAACTCAGTTTGAAATACTAATCCAAATAGTGTCTAAGGCGCTTTTTCATACTTTGTGGAAGACTGCAACTTTCTGAAGTGTTGAGTACTTGTTTTTGAAATAACAGAATAGTTAATTTTTTATTGCCAAGTGGTAGGAATGAAGAAGTTGTCAAGAAGTCTATTAAAATGCAAAATGGCTGGTCTGATATTTCACTTAAAATTTGTAATATTTTGCTATAAGCTGTGTGGTGTTATTAATGTCAACCATCTACTAAGGAAAAAATTGTAGATTGGCTAGTCACTTTTCTAACAGCTGTTCATGAACTGTTATAAAACTCACTATGATATTTTTTTTTGAGAATGACATTTCACAACATGTTGGTAACTATAACATGAAGTATTAGAGCTATTGAACTGTTCTTTCCACAATGACAACTTGATGCAAAGTTGCTAAATTCTGTGGTGTTCATTGGTAAACCTAGAAGAAGTAGGTAGAAGTGACAATCTAGTGCACCAGGGCAAACCTACCTGTAATGGCAAGGTAACAAGGGAGTCTTAAGGAATAGCTCTTTTGGGTACTTACCTGATATATTCCTCCCAGTTAAGCACAGGAAGAAAATTTCAAGCAAGCATTCAACTGAGTCATAAAAATAGATAGCTACTTGTTTACTTTGTCACAGTGATATCAGAGCTTGACAGTAAGAGCAAACAGCTTAGCTGCTCTTTACTGAAATCTTGGAGGAAACAAAGGTTTGCAAGAAGCATTAACTTGTGGAAATCCTTTGTGCCATAGGACACTGGGATGGCAGCAGATTATAAATGATCCTTGCACCCAGGCGTGCTTTAGTGCCCAGGGTCATCAGCTGTTTGGAAGAAAATAAAAATGACACCTGATATCTCATTTGAATAGTAGCAAACTATAATGACAGTGCTTTATGTCAAAGGCAATGAAAAGTTAGAGCACTCTACCAAATTTTGTATGATCAATGTGCTGTGACATGATAATGAAAGATCTTTTGGATCGAGTAATAACTGTCTTATCCAGCCAATAAGGGAGTGTTTGACTACCAATCTGGCATATGAGCACGTGGCTGGAGTCCATAATGGCTGATACAGTGGCAGACCCCTCTGAATTTGCAGCTGTACCTCATCTGATGCAATTCAAGCACCATGAGATAAAGATGTCAAAATATTTCAGGCTGCCATGACAAGCTGTGTAAGCATGTGAAAGTGACGCTTGTAAGTGTCTTCCATGTATAAACTTTCAAATTGTTCTATTATAATTATTACATATATATTTCTTACCTACATCCAGCCACCACAAATTATGTGCTATATTTCTTTCAACTTTATAAACAACGTCAATTATTCAGCAAAATTAGATGGACTATGTCTTTTTATTTTGGTAAGATTTGCACTCCTCTAAAATAAATCCTGGCTCATCTGAAAAGTGCTTTCTGATTATCTGCAAGAGAGTACTTCTACACATACATTACACTTATTGGCAATGGTATCAAAATATCTATCTAGGCACCAATTCAGTAATTTATTTAATCACTTCTGGAATTTATTGATGTTTTCTTTGTATTTTTTTTTTTAATAGAATTGCAGACAAGCTTAGTTTATTGTAGGAATAGTGTCTCGAAGAGAGTGGATTAATATAGCATGCTTTTTGTGGTCTAGATGCCTATGAAGATACAGACATACCATTGACCTACATTAAGGTAGTAGTTAGGGAAAAAAAATTGGTTGCTGAGTTCTAAATAAATCCTTACTGGGTAGGTTAGTTTACCAAAATGGTAAATGGTACCTCTGTAAAATAAAACAAAACCCAAACAAAAAAGCCCCAGTGAGATATACATATACTTTCACTGAAGTAATTTCTTCTCGGCTCAGTTAAATTAACAATTACTACCAATGCTAAATACAGTTAACTGAAGATAGCATGTGCAGCTCATTCTGGTGAGAATTTTCCTTAAGCATCTGAGATAGTTAACTAGCTCAATATCTGAGACAACAGGTGTGACTCTAAATGTTCCAATATTCACTTCCTATGAAAGGCTTTGTAACAAAGAAACACATTTTATTTCATAAGTGTTATGACATCTGATTTCTTGGAAAAAGTTAAGTCCACTGCTGAATTTGCAGAGGTGCCACTTTCCTGAATAGCCTGCATTAGTTTGACATCACCTTGTGTCTTTCCAAGGCTAAGCCATCAATGGCCTGTCTGGTTTAGCTGATATGTGGTATCCTGTACTGCCATTAATTCTCTTTCATTAAGCTTTGCCACCCCTTTTAGGAGTTCAGGTATCTCCATTTCAGTTCTGCCTACAGCCCGTTCATAATGCCAAAGGTTTGTTTAATGGGACATATGGGAGCACTGGGCAACCAATACTATAATTATCCAAATAATTATCCTACTTCTTGCCAGCATCCAAGATCAGATGGCCAGTGTTTGCTTCGATAATCAAGGCTCCCTTCTCACAGGCTCCTCCTTGCTGTAGTTAGTTTTGTCTTCACTGAAGGGCAGGGGGGAATTTATATAGTGGATTTGTAGCTATTCATTTGCTGTTCTATCAATACTATTGTAAAAATTATTCTTAATTTTACAAGCTTATTTAAAACTCAGCCATCTCATTGCAAAACTTAATTACTGTGCAGTATTGGTTAACATTTTAATGGAAAAAAAGCACACCTACTTCCTTATTTTATGGGCAAGGGCATCTTAGAGCAGTAGTGCTTCCCCCCCATCATTAAAACAGGATCTTTTTGCCAACAGAGCTAAACTCCTTTCTCCTACAGCTACTAGTTTCATTGCCCACTTGAGCAAATAAACCATTCACTTCAGGGAAGAAACTTCTCAGCAGAATTTTAAGAAGATACTTGAAAAATACTACCAAACTGCTCCAAAATCTGTTTCGCTAGTAAACAGGCAAATTAAAGTTGTGAACAAAGGATCCAGATGATCTAATAATGAAATACCTTCACATCAGACTCATCAAACTGAGCCAAAAGTGCTCTCAAATATTTTGTATCAAAGTCTAAGCTTGAATGTGCTTTTATATACATGTGCATAGATTACACAATATAAAACAAGTATTTTAAAGTAATATTGCTGTCTTAGTCATCTACAGGGAGGGAAATCTTAGTTCTAGCTGTCAGTATAACCTTAAATCTGCCTCCAGTTACGCATAGTACTACACATTGCGTATGGAAGGGAGTGCTGCTCTTATATTGCTATCTCCTCAGGACCTGCTTTGTGCAGCGGTATAAATATGAAGGTTATAATGAAGCCAGATCTGTTTTGTTCCAGTGGCTTTGTTTAAAGCCATAGATATAGCTAAGTAACCCACTGTGATTCAATTTGGCCCCCGATTTCACTTGACTGCCTTCTCAGAAAAAGCACCTTCTGAAATAAGGTGCCACTAATGAAATATGTGGCACTAATGAACATATTTCATTAGTGCCACTAATGAAATATGACTTAATATATTGAATATGGTTATTGAAGATGTTTGCTATGGCACTCTAGTGAAGTTCCAGTGGAGTTCTGGCCTGTGCAACGAATGAACCAAGAGCATGCACATGAAGCATAAAACACATGTTGCAGAGTAGTTTTTGTTTTAACAAAACAGTAAGGCCTCCATGTATGGCAGTGCATGCAGGTCAAAACATCCACCTGGCATCCGTTAGATCTCTAATGCAAACTGCTTTCAGAACCAGAAAGGAAGAGTTTCATCCCAGCAACCACCTGGGAATTGCTTGTACTTATCCCTGTTATGTACTATAATTCTATAATGAATATTCTGAAATCTGGGATGTTGTTAATGACTACTTTGAGGCACTAAGGCCTCATCAGAAAGAATCTCTTAATCACATGTGGTAGACCATCAAGCAGTGTCATTGAAATGGACAGTCCCTGGTTCTTGAACTCAAACTAAGCTAACAAAGCTGAGCATACCCAGCTCACAGACAGCACTTCACACTTGGAAACAACTTACTTGGTGATGTATCTCTGTACCAAAGCTGTGGACTGCCATTTCACACAAGCAATTGAGGGTGACTGTGTTACCAAGAAGAAATCTGTATCAGCAGCATCTGAAAAGTATTTGAAAAGGCTTTCAAAACTGTAGTTTCATTAAAAATCATGTGATAATGGATCTATTAATATGATCTTTGAAGCATCACTAAACTTTTCTAGGAACAGATAGAGAATAAGGAAGAACTGTTTTTTAGGCACTCTGGCTTAGAATATGGTTCTTTATGAAGAATCTAATTTTTTATTTGAAAGTAAACATCTTCCTGAGTGCACTAAAACTGGTGTTTTGGACAGGAGCTATTAATATTGCAAAGTAACCAGTAGGAGAGTGTTCCATTACACCTGCCAAAAAGGATTTTTCCGATGTCATTGTCTGTTGTGGAAATAACAAGCCAGAGTCTCAGCTGGAGCATGCTAGTGAGCTTGCATTGACTCTCTGAGCGGGTGCTCAAAGCATTGCTGCTATTGATTCATAGGATGGATAATTCTTGAATGTCATCATGCAAATATTGCAGTGTAACTAAAACTAATAAATTAGAGAATTCAAAAAATTAGAACCCTTTACAAGTGATAGGACACTTTATCCTTGGTCAGGTTACATAAATATACGTGTGCGTATATACATACATATTTATGTGTGTGTATATTTGTCTATACATACACACATCTATATGGAAATATACCACTAGTGATTAAAAAAAAGGAGGGAGTTATGATGAAGATGCTAACCTACTGTTTTTTCTAAGGAAGTAATTTGCAGTAGGTTATTGGAACAGATGCTTGTTTCTGTCAGAGACTGGAGGCTACAGTGACTTCATGGTCAAATGTATCTTCATGTTAATTGCTATAATTAACTTATGTCACAACTAACATAATTAATTTGAAGACTTCTGCTTTTTTAAGGGTAGAGAGACAAGTAAAGGAGAATCTTATAAAGCTGACAGTTGTCTTAGCCATGACAGCTGGGGCTGATAGCACTGTGCTTCTTTCAGATGGGTGATTTATGTATTTTTATCAGTGCTTTGACATTAAAAATTCAGGTTCAGAAAACACAAAATACCATCCCTAAACAAGTACTAGTACTGAGAACCTGTATATCATATCTAGCACTAATGCTCAGTCCGTGTTTGTTATTAATCTTTTCCAAGAACCTGTATGTGTTTAAGCACATACCAGTAAATATAGCTAGTTATTGGGCTACTTGTCTGCTCCTCTTTCCTTATGCTCCTTCTACTCTCTCCTTCATTCAGGAAGAAAACTGAACTTATTTTGCACTGAATTTTGAAATGTACATTTAAAAATTTCATTCAAAGCCATTTAATTTTCATACATTCGAAGTTGGTTTATATTTTAACCTAAACCCTTGCTTTTCTTTAATTGTATTTTTCTGTTCTTTTGATTTATTTTTCTTGTAATATTTATTGTCATTATGTAGTATCTTTATAAGGAAGATGTGAAGAAATACTTCTCTAAATGAGGTACACAATAATAATGTCTTCCCTTTAGTTACTACAAAATTAGCTGTTGTTTGATATTGAACAATAATTGGCTTCACCTCTAGCTGCAGCTCTGGATCATCTCCATGGAAGTTCTCTGTGTCCCCATCCTTCTCTTCCTCCCACCCCCTGTCATCTCCCCCATATCCTGAGAGGTTAGTTGGTCAGGAGATTTGAATCCTTTTAGAAAGGAAGGAAATATCTGAAGCATAGATGTTTGCCATAACATTCACACTCATTGATTAGTTTGTCATTTTAAGAAAGGAATTAAACTGAAGATTGTTATTCAAAATTATTTGAAGAAAATGTTTTCAGATTTGTTTCTCCACACACGCACTCACACACACACCTGCCCCCAGGAAAATTTTGCTTTGTATAACTTTGTAAAAGTATAGGGGAAAGTAAGGTATGCTTTCAGATGAGGCATCTTTTACAACAGATGTTTACTGAAAGCAAATGCAAACCCTTCTTTGTATTTGCAATAGTATTGCAAAAGGTATTCTGACTTCTTCAGGTTCTTTTTGGTCTTATTAATAAGTACCTTTTATACCATAGCACTGACTTACAGGGCCATGTGTGCTCAGAAGTCATGGTGGATGTCATGAAATGTTCCAGTACTACCAGCTTTGCTCTGATTGATATAGCCTATAGCATCACAAAATAATTAGTAAGGGAAACAAGGAAATGTTTCTCTTCTTTCCTAAGTTGTAAACCAAAAATGAAACCTCGTAACTCCTAAAAAGCAAGCAGTAAGGAGTTGTGTAAAGAAGGCTTTAAACATCCTTGTTTAAGACCTTATAGTACAAGTAGTGTTTCCTGAACATCTGGCTCATGAGTCCTTTTTTCATGGAGGTAGCTCATTAGCAACCTCTGTCATGCAATGTAGATACTATTACATCTCAAACCAGTAATTGGCCATTAAGTCTTCTTAAATCAACTCATCTATAGGCAGTTTACCTATATGGAGTTGTGACATAAAAGAACTTTTCTCTTTTCTGAGTAGGATCAATTTTTCAATACAGAACAAGCTCTTTGATTTTTTTTTTTTAGTGGGATAGCTTTTGCGCATTTAGGTGAATGTGAAAGAGAGGATGAGGACCAGTTTGTCGTGCTATCTGCACCTTTAATTACATACTGTCAATTGGGCAAATCTTTCAGACTGAAAAACCTTTCTGCAGCAGTGGTTAATTGAAAAGCCTGCTAAGATGCACACTTATTTCAACTTTTTTTTTTTAATGCATGCCAGCAGTTTTGGATGAAACCTGAGGGTACCAAATAATGACATGTACATGTATATTGTTTATCTGGT
This sequence comes from Aramus guarauna, assembly GCA_013400195.1. Taxonomy (NCBI): domain Eukaryota; kingdom Metazoa; phylum Chordata; class Aves; order Gruiformes; family Aramidae; genus Aramus; species Aramus guarauna. The sequence goes on from VXBL01003188.1 coordinate 504,592, forward strand.
ATTCTTGCCCTCCTCTGAGCTTCTGGAGAGCCTTACTATTATGAATGTACTGTTTCAGGATACCACCCCCACTGCCATTCATGCTGAAAACCTACTACTGACCTTTCACAGGCTGCCTGTGCTGTCCAGAACAGAGTTGCTGTGACTATAACTCTGTGTGAATGCCAAAACCAGCTTAAAAGTCATTTAATGGAACACAAACAATTCGAAAGTCTTGGGATGTGCAAACTGGTGGGATTCTCTGTGGATACCTCTGCCAAATTGCATTTAGTTAATAGCTGTGCTTTTAAATCACAGGAAAGTGTGCAGCAGCTGTTCACCTGGTAGAAGAGGGATGTTTTCTACTGTATGCTGAACTGAAACTCTGGGGTATTGGGAGACTTTTCGTTTCCTTGCAGTTATGTGTTTTGTGCCTTGCGGTTATCTCTTTCAGCTTATTTCTCAGCGTGGTGTCAGGAACGTGGCTCAACTGTTTGTATCAATAACGCTTGATATGGCAGCCTAGCTGAAGTGTTTTCCTGCCTACATAGCTGGGTGATGCTCTGAGGTTTGGCTGTTCCAGTGCGCTGCTCCTCTTCATGCACTTTCTTAAACCTCTTTCACTCAGTCTTATGGGTAGTAGCTGGTAGAGCAGCCCAAATTCAGTATTCAGCACTTCTGTCCCCTGTGAGTATGTCCTCTTTCTCCTTTTCTACTATAGCTGCTGCTGCTAAGTAATCTCCCAAAAGGTAAAAATGTCTGTCCTATATCGTCTACTGATCTGTGCCATACCCTGGGCTCTCTGGCAACTGAGAAACAACCATGGTCTGGCCCAGGATCTTATGATATTGCTGTACTTCAGCATAGAAGTGACTCTTCTCTGAATGTAGGATTTGACTTGGGTATTAAAACATATCCAAATCACGTCTGGGGTTTTAATATAGCTTCAGATCAAAGAGGAAGTGAATTTAAACTAATCCACACTTATCATTAAAACTTGTTCTGATACATTAGTCATAGGGTATTAGCTGGAAAAACAAAAGCTAAAAATGACAAAGGAAATTAGACTCAGTCATTCAGACTTCCCTATGCCTTTCTTTTACTGAACAGAACTTGTTGAGTGTCCACTTTTCTTTTTGTTCTCCCCTAGCAGGAATAGACAATCAAGGACAATTTCCTTAAAATTAGCTGTAGAAAGCGAATGCTATCTAGTTGCTAGGAGATAACTATTTGTGTCTCTAATGAGGGATCACTTTGGCTGCTTTGTATAAAAGACCTTAGTTATAGATCTCTGCTGTCACGCTTTTACCTAGAGATAATAGGCTAGTAAAAGGTTTTATACAGCAGTACATATCAGCAGACTTAAGCTAAAAGCAATTCTACCAAAACAAGGACTCCAAGGAATGTTGGCTGTCCTTCAGACTTGTGCATTATTTTAGGAAACAATGACTTGGAAATCTTGAAAGAAAGAAGGCTTCCAGTTGTTATAAACATTTAATTTACTTATGAACAGCCTCACATATCTGAAATTTGTGTATGCCATGTGCTGTGGTGCAATTTCAGTGTCAAAAAGCAGTAAAGTGTGGGTGGCAGGTTCAGGAAAGGGGAAAACAGTTTTAGGGTGGATAGAGATGTTCATTCACTAACATTGTAGAGTAGTAAGTTCTTGAACAGGTAAGTGAGCTGTTCAATATCTTTTCTGTTCAAAACCAACAGTTTTCTCCTGTGAGATTTCTCAGCATTCATCTTAAGAAACTGCGTGGGAGGAAGAACCTAAATTGCTTCTTTCAGTGTTCTGTGTGCTGAACTCTGTATGTTCAAGGACAACACTGAATCAGAATTGATATGCTATGTTAGAGTCCCAGAAAACCTACAAAATGAGTCAAAAGGAAGAAAATAAAAAATACATAACGGCATGTCAGCAACTAAAACTATTTTTGGGTCTTTCTCACCCCCCACTGCTAGCTCTGGTTCTTTTTCACTCTGCCTGCTTGAAAGCACAGCAAATCTAAAAGGACCATTTTATAGTGAATATTACTCAACACAGAACTGAGTCTGGATATTCTATATGGTATTGTCTTAGATTTGACTAAGTAAAAGCTGGCTGAATTGATCTTAAGCTCATAGTCATCCCGTGTTATAGATGACTTAAAATTTGAAATTGTTCCTGTTGCTTTTGTATAACTTAAACCATCTTGCTTATGAGAATAGTCTCACTGACTGTTTAATTAGATACATTTTGGATTCTCTAACTCTACAGATGCTCATTTCAGAAGACAGAGCACTAATTATTAATAAATCTGCAAAGACACTGCTGTCATCTGTGGGTCATCTGTAGGTAAGAGTCCCACCTGCAGTCAGCAACTCGGTGCACAATATCAAACTGAACAAGTGGCTACTTTTGAGAGCTCAAACAAGTTAATCAGAGTAGTGTATCTGTCTTGTTCTTGGTCAAAATAATACTACCACCAATTGGATAATAGACTTGCTTTGTTTTGGAAAAAAATTAAAGCATTTGAAAAATTTCTATTTCTCCTTAGAGTATAGGGCTAGGAAGGATATCAAGAGGTCATTTGCTCAGCTTTGGTAGAGTTGATCCTTTCAGACCACTCGTTTTATTTTTGCAAGGTTTTGCTTCTGCAAGGCTCCTGCATCCCAATGCACATTAGGAGGAGATATAACTTTCCAACTAAAAGTGCCCTTTGCTCTGAAGGGCTGGTGTTCCTAGGCTGACAGCCTGGCTCCCAGCTGGATCTTCCCCACTTCCCTCCCTCTACCTTTTCAGGGTCCAGATCTCTTCTCACCTGTCCCACTCAGATGACCATCTCATGCTTCTCGCAAATATACGAGCTGCAGGAGCCTGTTTGTAATGGTTATTCCTCATGTCGCTCTGCTTTCTTCAATCTCAACCTTTATATAGCCAAGCCTCCTGCATTTTGCTGTGCTGCCACACAGTAGCTAGACAAAACTAAGATACCTAACAAAGTTACCTAATGTCTCACCTGAGAGATCTTAGATTTTTGAATCATCAAGTCCTCACAGCAGTTTGACCTTATTTTTACCATCTTTGCTAACTCTTTAGTACCTTGTCTTGCAAACAGAATTATTTGCTTTCTGGGGCTGTTTTTTTTTCTATGGTGCTGTCTACCATAGCATTTCCATTCTAAGCAACATTGTTGATCATTGGTTGTCAAACTAATATTCATATACGTGTGTGTATATATGTATTAGTTTGGCAACCAAAGACTGTTTGCCAAACAAAAGTCCTGAGTGCAACTGATGTGAGTTGCACATACTTAGCATATCATATTTCTGTATTGTTTTGCTGTTATGTTTTAAATACTGACAATCCAAAAAAAAAAAAAATCAAAACAAAAAAAAACCCAGCAGAGAGAACATCATGCCTCATTTGTTCAAATAGCATCTTCTGCTTACTTGACTTGAGGACTGATGTAAAAGTTATTTTCTGTTAAAAAAAAAAAAAGTTAAAAACAAAAAAAGTGCTCTTTTGTAACCGGCTTTTATTTTTATTGAAGGGATGAAAGTAACAAAAAAAAGTCTCTTCTTTTGAAGGCAGGATACAAAATTCATAATTCCCCCATCATTATTTTTCTCAGGAGCTAGAATACTGTTTCCAAGCAGAGTAAATCAGTTTTGACACACATATGATGTATATGTTTGACATTCTCCTGATGCTCTATATTGTATGATTGCTGCCATTCCGCTGTTTGACAAAGGACTAGATCTGGAAACTACAGTTTTAAGTTGATCTAACCAAAAGCTAGAGTACAAAAGTGAGTTTAGAAACCTCTTTCAAAAGACATTAGTGTGACCATCATTGTACCTAGTATAATATCTCTGTAGCTGAGGAAATAACGGAGCTAATGTTGTTGACTAAATGTTCTCTATTAATGACACAAGTAATTTTAACTGGAAATCTTTCAGCTGACTTCTATAATCTTTGTATAAATGTTTGTACTGTAGAATTGGACCTGCATCTTAATGTGCCCTTTACCAGCAGTAGCACATTGGCTGAGATGCAGTGTTCATTTTCTACAATATACTGTGAATGTGATGCAAGCAATGTTAGTGGATGTTTTAAGAGTAAAATAGTTGGAGGTCAGTGCTGGAATGCTTTGAGGCTAGATGATGGTGCAGTCCACAGCAATATTCAAAATATCTGAAGTAGAAAGGGTTTTGTTGTTCCTTTAATCTTGCATTGAATCTAAATTTTCTGAAAACAAGACTGAATAATCTGCAGTCCTGGATGGCTTCATTCCATAGCACCCTCACCTAAATGACCCATTGCGTTCTGTCTCTTATTTAGCAATCTCTTGTTGTAAAACCCTAATTTTAGCAGAACAACTCAGCTGTTCTAGGAATTAAGCTGCAGATTTAGGAAACAATAATGATGGCATATGATTGCTGTTTCCCACTGCTTGGTACATGAGAGCCATAAACATCCTTCTTTTTAATATTTCTGGGTTTCTTTGTAATATGTTTTGAAGATGGTTCTGCCAGATGCTGTGTCTTACAAAATAACTGGGACACTGTACAGGTAAATGTGCTCTCTGAATATTTCTGAATTGTAGTCGTAATAGAAACTGCAGCAGGTAGAACTACTAGCACAGTGTATAGCGAGTAGCCAAACTGTCAAACTCCACCCTAAAACTTCTTGGTATGTTAAAAATGGTGGGATTGGAATTGGCTCTCATTTGTCATGATGCAGGTAACCACATTTTCTTCTATAATTTCAAGTTGGAGTTTAGTGCAGCCTTCTTCTAGGGATAAAATGAAAAGCCTTGTGCTGGCAAGAGTTGAACTGTGCTGTTGATGGAATATTTTAGGACACCTTTTTTGATTTTGTGATTTTTAATTTTTTAAATTGTAAAGGTGGTCAAATTAGTCGTTGCAACTTAGTGCTGTTTTGTGATAGTAACATGCTATTAAAGTTCTTGTAGGCAGCATTTTAAAGATTGAGAAACAAATTAGAAGACAAAAATGGCAAAAGAATAAGGGTTAGATAGAAAGGGTATGGGGAAAAAGTCATCCTACAGAAACATTCTGAGGAAATAGGTTATATGATTTTTACTATTATTATCTCAGACAATTTTAATAATAAAAATATAAAGTCCTATATTAATTTAATTTATTTTTCCCAAACTTTATTTCTCCTCCTGTATTTCTCATCTGGTATAAGTGGTATTTTAGAAAGTACTCATAAAATATCATTATTAATTTCAGGTCTTACTAAACTTGAGTAGCTAAACTTTTTGCAGGAGTTGTTGATCTTTTTTTATTATTATTATTTAGAAGCAGCATATCAGTATGTATGTAAACAGTCTTTCTAAATATAAAATGCCTATACAGTAAATGTTTGATCATACAAAGTAAGCTAACAGCATGTGAAAATATTTGTGGACTCAAATGAAATATTTTATAGCCTTGGAATAAATGGAAATTTGTAACTCAGCAATTTATGCTATAGTCAGATGTCATTACAAAACTGAAATCATGATGATATAACAACCATGGGTAACTTGCAATTGAGTTACATGCTCTGAAAATTTTTAGAGGCAATAGATTACTAAAATAATCTTCAGTGCCTGCAGACTGGGCTTTAAAAGTGGCTTTACAGGTCCTTGATTCTTAAATTCAAGCATAAGATATTTATTAAGTGAAACCTTTGATTAATATTTGACCACAAAATTATGTTATTGGTTTTATAATTCTGGCTATGTCAGAGAACCTGCCACCCTCCTTGCATTGTCTTTTCAGCTCCAAATTCTTCTCTAAACTAGAGTAAATACTCAGATTTCCTTTTATCTATGTGGTAGATGAAAAAGAATAGGGAGAGCATATATTCATTATCTGACGCAATTCATGGTTTAACATTCAGTAACTACTCAGCAAGCCATTGCTGCTTTTATCTAAAATAACTATTTGAATACTATTTCATGTATTTTGTTTTTTGTGTTTTGGGTTTTTTTTTTGCTTTGTTATGTAGCAGGTTTGCCTGAGGGTTAGGCGGGTCCCCGCACTACTGTTTTCTTAATATACATTAGAATTATTTCTGCTGTTTGGAGCTGTACCAAGGAACCGGCACCCCTGAGGGGAAAATAACCCTAAATTTGTTGTTTTAACTGGTAGCTTAGTTCCCTCACAACAGTCTGCCAAATGATAAATACCGTGTTAGCCAGGCTCAGCTGTGAGTATTGTCTTCAGTGCTGGAATCCCGAGGAAGCCCAAGTGGTATAAACATGGAGCTGTTGGATTTTACAGACAGCGCTGGGAACATGTGAATAGTAGTGGTGCAGGTATGACCTACAGATGCAGGCAAGACAAGGTTGGTTGGTAGAAGCAATATGTGGTTAGACCCTCAGTAGTAACTGAGGAAAGTAAATATTCCTTTAGCAGTTTGTTCTTCAACAGATACACATCTCCTCTTAGTCAAGGTGGCACTTAGTTCAACACTCATTTAGAATGACAACTACTGGTATTTCTAACACCACATTAGATTACAAAGATTTAATAAAATGGTAGGATAGTTTCTTACAGCTCTGTGCTTATCAGTGTCATGGGCTTCAGAGTATTCCTGGAAGAAACCAGAGTTCCTGTTGGTCATACGCTTCACCAATATTGACTTTTGAGGTCGTCTTCACATTTTATTTTCATGGCAAGGATTGATTTATGGTATATGTACATCCTCATCTTACACAGTAATTGCTTTTCAATACTAGATTTGCTGATTCCTCTTTTGTCTTTGTTACCTCTGTTTCTCCAGTCCCATCACAGTTTGAACCTCAGAATCTGGAAGTAAGCTTCTCATTAGGGGAGAAAAATGAAAGTAAGTTCAGGCTAAAAGATCTGTTTTCAGAATACTTTTTTACAGGATCAGTCAGTGTAAGCACTTACATCATATAACAGATTCCAGCCATTGCTGCGGCGTTACAACTTTCTCCTGATGCCACCTTGTATGTCTGTATTGATCCACAAAGCTGCTGATAAGATACTAGGTTTCATAAAATTGATTATTGAAATCCCACATCAATGCATCTACATTCCTGAAGTTCTGACTAATGTGTGATAACTATGTAATGATAACCACTATAACTGTAGTAACTGCAGTAATTTTTCAGTTGCACTGGCTTTCATCAAGTGTAAATTGTCCTTGAGATGTAGCTGATTCTTAAGAAACCACTTCTAAAGACAAACATGGGAAAGTACTATAGTACTATCCATATTTTATGAAAGTGTTAATCTGCACTCTATACTTAATTTATTTTACCTGATAATTCCATGCTTTAATAGTCCATTTAAGTAAATTGAGATTCTGAGCAAGTGTCGTTCTGATTCTCAATACAAAAATGTAATTAGGAATCAAAATTAATATTTTCTTTCATAATTATCTATGAACATAGGCTACTTGACAAAATAATCCATGGGTATTCTGCATTCATTGATATCTTAATTCACTGCAAGACCTTCCCTTCATTATGTTTCACTTGGAAATTTTAACGGACAAGTATAAATAGCTGCAGCACTGGGAGATACATTTAGGTATGCTCAAAAAGAACACTTTGATAACGTTGATCCTTGAGCAGCCATTAAAGCTACTGATATTATATGCCATTATAAAAGCTATTGATATTATGCCAGTTCCACAGGCATGCGTACATCTGGGTAACCACTAGCGGGCAGCACCAGGAATTCTCTGTGTAACTACGGGCAGAGGAAAGCTCTCGAGATCGGGGTAAAAGTGGGTACTATAAAACATTATGTGTGTGTATTTAGATACATCTGCACACTTAATTTTACTAATTTTGTGTTGAATATCACACCCATGTACGTTTCTTTGAGGGGGAGGACACTTTTTATTTTCTGCGTGCCACAGAGAACATTAGCATATAATAACTGGACATATTTAGAGAAAAATATTTAACAGATAGTAATGTTCAGTAATACGTTTGATATCAAAGAAATTTCTATGAAGTATTTCTCAAGTCTTAAGAAATCCTGAAATTATTTAATATATGGGGATGCTTTCAGAATTTTTTTCAGATAAGGTCTCTGATTTTGCATTATTCTGAAGACATTACTGCAGCAAATATTTAGACACTTTTTGTCAGACTTGTTAACAGCCTTAAGGTTAAATGATCAGCTGAGGTTAATGAAACTGCTGATTTTGTCAGTGAAGTGGCTTCTCAACTGGTGCATTTTTATGGAGACATGACTGAGTTTGATTTACTAAACAAAATAAAAGGATCCATTATGCTCTTCTCCCTATATAATGAGTTTCTGCAACATAAAGTTGTTATGCTGATTGGTGCTTTTGCTGGAAAATGATTTGTTTCCTGTGGCTTTGTGTAAAAGTGTGACAAAGGGGAACTCAAGTTCCGCTAATGCTCTAAAATGTAATAGAAATCTTCCTTTTGCTCTCTAGTCATCTTAAATTGAAAAAAAAAAAAAAAAAAATCACTAATTCTTAGTCATTAGAAGCACTTGTAAAATCAGATCTGTTAGGATTTGAACATTGGGTTTATGCATAAACTGGTGTTAAGTTATTAATATCAGTATTGTTGTTATAACTTTATTGGACTACCTTCATGTAGTTTATTTCCTAAAATTGTCTTAGAGTAATCTCAAAACCAGAATGTTTTAAAGGATTGAAAAGTACCAAACTAGCTGAAATACAACATATAATGGAAGCACCAATCAGTTTCATTAGTAGCTGCCACAATATTTCGTCTGTGATTCTTTTAGACTGAGTTGTACACACAAAGTAATCAATGGAGACATTGAACTCTATCTCGTTGTTCATAAGTCTTGTGTGAATTGAGGAGTAAAAATGGTTTTGGTGCTTTTAATTGAGGGGGAACCAATGAGCAGAAAGGAAAGATAGCAGGTGCCACTTTTTAAAATGGAAGTGCTAGAAAATCAATTTATTACAGACAATTGTACATAGAGTCTGAACTTGTTGCTTTAATTTCACAATTACTATAAATAACTAAAACAGTTTCTACATCTCCCTGTGGAACGTAAATAGCAACTGTTGTTTACATACTTTCTGCCTGGAGCCTGCACATGGAGCTATGGAATGAAAAAGTCTTGCTGAATAATATCCATCCCATGGTGAGACTTCTTTCTAATGTAAGCTTTTTGCAAAGACTATTTATGTCTCCAAGGTTCAGAGTGAATGTAAAATATTACCACTACAGAAAGGTTGAACCACTTGCTTTGAACACTTTCTGGAATAAGCATTAAACAGAACAAATGTGGAAGTGTAGATCTGCTTATCACTGGAAATGGCAATGCCTTTGCTGGTTTTTGTACCACATGCATATTTGATTCTGGCTGCACAAACCTAGATGACTGATTTCCACCACTGCTTCCACAAGCACCCAGGCTCCCTGCTCTGATTTTCTGTCATGTTATTAATACTATGCATACAAACAAAGCTAAATTTGATTTATTTAACAAACATATTATCCACTAGGGTGCTATATCATCTGTGTTATCCAAGTTTGCACAACTATATAGGGGCGGGTAGAGGCCTATAGAAGAGAGCCTACAGGTAGAGACCCTGGGGGATTCATGTCCTAGGTATCGGTATGGTGCTGTTGTATGTGAGTGAAATAACAAAAAAGGGTTGGGGTGAGGAGCAGCAGATTGGAATTCTATTCTGGGATAAGCATTGAATATGACCCTCCTGTTTTTCATCAAAAAGGCTTTCCAGTTTGGTTTTAACTGAATTAACTCCACCTGTAACACAAAACACCCCCTGTCTAAATCAACCAAACAAAAAACAACTCAAACTTTTAAAACAAATAAACAAAAACCTTTTAGTTGATTCATTAGATTAAGAACAAGTGTACTCAGTGTTATAAACTTGAAATATTGTATTGTGTATAAATTCTGTTGGTGTGAGACTTTTCTCTTGAGTTGACACATGTACGTGTTTGTTTTAAAAAAACCAACCAAACAAACCCCAAGTAATTTTTCCAATTAATTTTCAAGGATTATTTGTAAATATCAAGATGATGGATATATGTGAACTCATGAATATTCCAAGTATGAAGCATTCTATCCTCTACAGCATTTAAACTTGACTTGTAGATATCAATGTAGTCTATTGGGAAGCCACTCTTCTGTGACATGTTTTCATAACTAGCTTTCACTGAAACCCCTCTTCACACTTTTCCTCATGTGACTATTTAAATACAGTTACACAGAGGCAGCCACTAAAGCATTCAAACAATGGTGTATAAATCTTTGTCAGCATTTATTAGCATTTTAGAGAATGCAAAATACTTAAACTGGAATCAAGTCAAACTTTTATCTGAATCTTCCTTGCAATCTAGTAGTAAAGACCTGCTGTACTTTTAGTAGGCATATTAATGATGGATGATGGACTTCTTCAATATTTGTGTCTTCCTTCGTGCATTATATGTGATGCTTTAACACAGGCTGGATTTTCTGTAGGCTTTTGCTTCTAAACAGGCCTCTCTGTGCATACTTCTGTGATGCTACAAAAACATTTTCTCAATAAATATATCCTTTTTGATGGGTGCACCTTAATTTTATCTATGAAAGGTATTTACTGCTTGTAATTAATTAAAAAGGGACATCTCAATTCTGGGTGTGACCTGTATAATTGAACCAGACCTTCTCTTTGTTCACTTTTAACTCAGTAGAGGAAAAAATAACTATAAGGAGTTGTAGAAAAATACCTGTTACACCATGTCATGGCTCTATAGTTGGTATTCTTGCTGTATGCAAATAAAATGCATCTTTAAAAATGAATGCTTTAAGTATCAGATGGAAACAGACAATTGTCATGAACAAACACCTGCTGCTGTGTGAGGAGATGAGTAGAAAAGGGATCAACAGTAGTTGAAAAGCCAGCCAGCTGAAACTTAGTTCAAGAAAATTGTCAAGGGAAAGAGTGGATCTCTGCAACATTGTCTGAAAGAGAGGCATGAACTGAAAACATCTGAACTAGGCTTAGGAAAAACTTAGAAATATGAAGACCGTGTTGATTTAAGATACGATCTTTAGGAGCCGGTGGGCTGAGGGAACGACTATTATGTGAAAGCTAGAGTTTAATGTACAGAATAAGTGTTTTTTCCATATTGTCATCTAGTGGCTATTGGAATGGAAAGAGACGAATGCTGTGATCAAGAAATGGAAATAATAGAGATTTTTAATTTAATTTTGACTTTGATTTGACTCCTACTAGGATTGGGAGAACTGTTTGATTTGATTGCAATACTAGACTGCATAGTTACTGTTGTGTTAAAATGAAAAATAATGGTGGGAGGGAATGGAAAGGGAAACTGAAGAAATGGTGAACTTACACATTATCATTTGTGTGTTACTCATAGTTATTTAAAAACAAACTAAGAAACCCTCCAAAAACAAAAAACCAAAACACAGCAAAGCGGAGCAGTAGGAAGAGTGAAGGGTAGGAGGAATGTAAATGCAAAGCAAAACAGGAACAACAGATATCTATACAATTATATTGCAGGTGTCAGTGAGAACACTGGTTAGATAAAAGATCTTTCTCAGTTTTGTTGTGCTAAACATGAAATAGAATTTTTCATTGCTTGATACTGTGTACTCATCAATTCTACATTCCATCTGCAGTGTACTTCCACTAAAAAGAGCTCGTTTACTGCTTGTGTGTTTACTTTTATCTCTGTTTGGTGGTAAGTGGAAATCAAAGCTTTGACATGTTCCATATATAACACTGAATAGAAAGCTTCAAAATGCAAATCCAATCATAGCACACTTAAAAAAAAATCAACCACAAAAAACCCTAAAGAAATTGAAGGATGTTTGAGAGGATGAGGTGAATGGGACTGGTGAAAGCTTGTCACAAGATGAAAGAAAGTACATTCTGGGCACTTGAACTATGAAAATAGAAGCTAGATGCAAATATTTTTTTCTAAACACCAATGGCCTTATGTGCACTGGTCTGCCTTGGTATGAATAGTAACTACTGCTCAGAGTGGAAGAGATGCCGGCGGAGGGGAGCCTTACTTCCCTATAGTAGATCTAGACAAGTAGCAACTTCCCCATTCCTTAATTTTTTTGCAGCTTTGTAGAACTACTGTTTCATTCTGATGTGAAGCCCTTTGAATTTATTGCATATAAGACACTTAAATTGTCTTTTGGTCCATATCTCTGTGAGAAGTCATCACACCTCCAAGACTGAGGAGAAAAAAAGAAATCTTTGCTGAATGTTTGTCATGACTTCGGAATTTGGTTGCTATAGAAGAGCAAAGACCAGTGTGCTCTGTATTACCTGAACAATAACAAGGGATGGAGGTGATGTGGGGTAATTTAGGCATGAATATGATTCTATGATTCCCACAGTCTAGACCAAATGGCTGCAGAAGGATATGAATCTGAGCAGAAATCTACTATGAAAAGAAGCAGTCTTCTCCAGTAGGATCTTCACTGGATATGGCGCATTTTCCTGGAAAATCTTTAGAATGATGAATGGTATTCTCTAAGACTTTTATACAAATTTGTATAACAAACTTATGACAGAAAATGTAACACTCATGTCCGTGACTGTCTCTTAAGTCCACTGGAGGACTGGCATAATGAACCAGTCTAAGACATTATCTTTCCTTGTCTCCAATCATTATTTATTTTTATTCAATGTCTATTAAATTATCAACTAGATCATAAAGACATGATATATGAATAGAGTCTAAAAATCAGCCAATTAATAATTTATCAAAGTAATATTTAGTAAAAGGGGTAAAATATGTAAAATAAACTACTGAAAGAGTTCTATTAGGACCCAAAAAACCTGCACACCTGAAATTTAAACAGTGTTTGAATAGTTGCTAATTGAGATAAATATAGAAGAAATAGGTTTAGATTCTGCAGAGAAATAAGCAGCTGGTGGGAATCCTGAAGCTTTTTTTTTTTCCCCCTGTGAAGTAGGATATTTTCACCTGAAGTCAGAAGATAAGACAAATCAATCCATTTTACTTGTAATTCCACACTGATCACTATATGACCTTTGAGGTGATCACTCAGAGCCTCATTTCTCCCAGCGTATAAAACAAAATAGCATTCCTGCGAAGTCCTCAAGGAAAATGTTTCAGTAACACCCTTCATCTTGTTACCATACATATAAGACAGCGGTTTCGTGGCTCAGAATGTGTCTTTGGATTGTTTCTGCATATTAAGTCAAGCTTCCATGAAATGCTGGTTCTACAGGAAATTTAAATGAGCCAATAACTTTTGCCCAACCATGCCTAGAAAGCTACAGATACTTTTCTGCCTAGCAAATAGAACTGCAAGCATACTGTAGTATTCATTTCAGGATGGTTTGTTGGCTCAGTAGCATATTCTATGTGACTATTTCCATATCACTTGATGTCTTCTTCCTGTGCTGCTGGGGAATGTATCATACAAGACAACCTAAACTGGGAGAAGGTGCCATATAAACACCCAGTGCCACAGATGATTGAATTCATAGCTGCATGTAACTTATCTGAAACAGAGCTCTGGTTTAGCTCTGAAGTTATTCAGAGGCAGATGTTGCTGGGCAGATACAAATAGAAATGAATACTGCAAGTGGCTGTGAATTGCAGTGGCATGTTACTCTTAACAGCTACTCAAATTTATTATTTGAATAGTTTTGATGTAGGTTAGTGTCATCCAGTAATTTTGCAGGTGGAGATCCTTGGATTGCTTATTTTTTATTTTACTTCTTATTTTGATGAAGAGCATAGAATACAATTTTTTTCAGAAAGCTTTGGTGCCTCCTAAAATTATCAGAGTGTGAGCATAATGACACTAGCATATTTATAAAGCCATTCTGATAGTATGAACACCAACAACAAACCATTTGAGGAATTATTGATGGAACTTGCTGTAAGGGAAGCAACATATGAGTGTAATTGAATTCTTTAGTGTGAGCATAGATGCCCTATAGTAAAGAAGCATACAGAACATTGTATTTGTGTCAGCTTCCTGAAAATAAAAAATAAATCATCCTCTTGAGATTCATGGGTTCTCAGATGGAATAGTACGCTTTCATGCATGAGGTGCACTTAATACTGGCCAGCACCTTGGAAGATGGAAAACTCTGACCTGCCAGCATTTTTCACTGTTTTTGTCTGATCTTGTTATGGATCTACACATCAGCCATGTCAGCCAAATATTCACTGGTCTTTCTCTTAAGGCCAAAAGTCTGCACTCTGTTACCAATATCAGTGTTCTGGTGTGGGTAACAAAGTAAATCTCAATATCAAAAGGACTTCTTTGTGCCCCACTTCCTGCCCTCCCATAACACATGGAAGCTAACAGATCTGTGCTCCTACATTATAGGAGTGGCTTTGGTGAAATCTTAGGAGTATGCACAACTTCTGAGCACCACTGTTCTTGATGCTAATTGAAATTAGAGGTTAGTTTGCAGCCAGGGTAAGCTGATGTAGCTGTGTTGACAGAGCTGCAAAAGAAAGTGAAGGGCAATAAAATGTATGGTGCAGTGAAAGCCCGTAAGTTTTCTTTTCAAGCATTAAAGTAGGATACCTGATGTGTTGCCATTAGACTGGGAAAATGAAAAAGTCTTCTGGCTGCATTCGTACTTATCCTGTCTGAGTAGAGTCACTATTATTCAATTATGCGAGGAGCCAATCTATTCAGTTTTGCATTGCTTTTGCAAGTTTTCTAGTATGGCTGACATCAAGGACTGTGGTACAAGAGAACTACGCTAAAAGGGATGGGCTAAATATTAAGGTAGTGGTATTTGTTAAAGGATAAATCACGGTAGTGATGTGAAAGTTCATGGCTCCTTAATATTTGTGCCTAAAGTACTGCATATAAACAGGCAGTGTAAGTATGGGAAACAGGAAAAGAGGGAAAACATTCAGCCACTAAAGGGAAAGGATTATTTCTCAAGGCAGAATGTGCACAAGAGTTCTGGTAGGAAAAGAAATTCTGTAATAAAAATATTTTTTTTAAATAGCTGATCTGTGTATAAGAAAATTATTTTTAAAAAATGCTGAAATGATCATGTGCTAATCAGATCATTTATTAATGTAATGCATAAAACTATAGCGTACCTCTAGCAGAGAATACTGCAGGGTCCAGACATGAGGAACATAATTGTATTAAGCTTCAGAAATTGTATTCAGAATTGTATTAAGATCATCACACGCACAGGAAATGGTAACAAACTCAAGTTGCTGTATGATTTGTTGAAATTATAGGACCCGTACTAAAACTGTCATTCAATGTTTGGCGTTCAAACTGTCATGTTTCTGTGATGTAAAATCACCTTTTGTAAACAACCTGAAAATACACAAACATTTTCAGCAATCACTTGAGTCAAAAACTGCATCAGTTTTCTTCCTTTCTGTATTCAGACTTGAAAGAATTGGACCTCCTGTAACATGTCTATTTTGAGAAAGGCTTGTTGTCCAAGAAGCGGATTTGTTACCCGGTGTGCAATAAGTCAACTCTCACACGCACAGGAAAGATATTGCTTTTTATTCAGGTCTGGGTGCTCAATGGATTTCCACAAATCAAGCACACCTAACGTTGGTTCTCTTGTCATATTTATACACAAAAGTTACAAATTAGTACACTCCCAGTTACAAAGATTGGTTCATATTTCTTTGCCTAGTATGCAACCTAGAATGCGTGCTCAGCTCTTTTCTTCACCTTTATCTTTTGGGAAGGTGGTATAGTTTGGGTAAGGGGCTCATGGGTCGGTGGTCATGGAGACCCTGGCCCAAATTACCTTTCCCCTAGTTTCTCAATACTTCTGGCTCTTCGAAATGGTGTTCAGGGTCTGTTGATCAGACTAATGATTTATCGGTTATGCTTCTACCTCTTGACAATCATGTCTTAACTGATACGTTGTTTGGGTGAGTGTTAACTAACATAATGGTAGGACTGTACAATAGCTAGCCTTAGCAGTACCTAGCAACTATTTGCAAAATTATCTGTGACATCCTAACTATGGAAGCATGAAGAACTATCTGTAACATCTTAGCTAGAGAATCATGATTAACTTTGAGCTTTGATGTTGGATATCAGGCTGATTTTGAAACTCTTTGGCGGGGCAGTTCTCTAGTGCAGCGCTCTGTCTTGGGCTTGGACACAAGTTCTGTCTTCAACAATCACTACAGAAGGAAGGATGGACAGTACCTGAGATCAGTCAAAAATCCTTAAAGGTTGTCTAAACACGTTCACCTAAAAGGGAGAGATCTGATGAACTAAATCTCAAAGAAACTTGTGACAGTTAGCTTGAAGCAGGTTATTTGGAGATTGATGTTAATCAATGTCCATAGCTGCTGATGGAAGCTGACCTTCTGTGGACTCCTTTGATCTGAGGAGTCCTACATCACTGCAGTAGGCAATGAACAGGATTTGCTACTACTGCTGGCTGATCCGGGGCGGGGAGCAGGGAAAAACAAGCTGTAAACAGAGGACTTTTCTTCAACACATCTGAGGCCAGAATAACAAGGAGCCCTACTAATAGCTTTAACTTCTATTTGATCTAACCATATGCTTATCTCTTGGGCCTTTAGCGGCTACTCAATAGCTATTTGTCAGAGACTTCCAAGAGTATTAGCTTTTTTTTCCACATTCTTCACACTGTACAGTACCACTAACTTGTAATCTCATAGGACAATTTTACAAGTTGAGGTATGTATTAATTTGCTAAATACGCAAGTAGTCAAACACACTTGTAATTGAAAAATAGTCAGTCTGTAGAAGAAGAAAACTTCCTTACAGTTCCTACATAGTGGGGTTCTTAGAACTCTTGAATCTGTAACTTTTGGTCTTTGTAACAAATAAAAATTAAAAATATTTGTGTTTGGCAACAAATAAAATCAAAACAAATCAAATTAGTGACATGAGCTCTGCAACTGCCAGGCTGTGTTGCCTCACGGCTACAGCTTTGTTAATGAACTGGTTATAAGCAATGTTTCCTTGAAGGAATATGGGGCAATTAAATGCTGCCTTGCTATGAGCTCCTTTTCTTCCTGCCTAAAAAAATTACACAGTGCAGTGTTGTGTCAGAAGAAAACATCAAAGTCCTGCTGCTAATGGAAGTGGGGAGAAGGGAGCAAGGGAGAAGTGTGTTTTGAAGTGTTTTATGGCTGTGAAATGACAGCCTATATCTGGGGTGAGAGGGACAAGGAGCAACGGGTGTGTATAGAGTCCTTCTGGTATGAGTCAGAGTGCCCTCATAGGCAGCGGTTGGAAACTTTGCTATATTTCAGAAATTTCTGCATGTCTATACTTTGAAAAGTGATATCTTTCACTAGCTCCAGATATTCTTTAAAGAAGAAACACAGCGTCATGTTAAACTCTACTGCATGTGTCTAATTTTGATGATACTGCGTTTGAACATCCACTTTATCATTATTCAGATCTTGTGCATAAGTATTCAAAATAATCACCCATTCTCATTTTATCATACTTTGGTTTGCATTTCCTTTAAGTTTATATAAATAACCTCAGAAAAATGGGAGAAAATACAAATTAGGCTTTAAATTCTTGTGTTTGCTAAAAGGAAGTGCTGAAATTATAGTTGTCCTCTGTCACTGAAAATACAGCCATTTTCTCCCATGGGAGAATAACCAAATGTGTTCATTCTTATTTATTAGTAATGGTTGGATAAAATGCTAATAGTGATTCCTACGAAAGTAATATAGAAAAACCATACACCACCAGCCCACTCTTAAAAAACCCAAAACAATCCAAAAGATACCATCACCGTTTAAGGAAGGAAATAAAAATAGTGCACTGTTTTAAGAATGAGACATATAACTTCACCTTTTCTTTTTTTAAAAGCTAGCTGCTCATTTCATGGAGGAGGGAATGAAGAACAAATAAAGACCCTCATACCTTGTTAGCTTCTAAACTGAAAAACAGCATAACATAAATGAATAACAAAAGTCTTTTGTTGCTGATCCAGAAAGGGGGGGGCAGGAGGGGAATCTCATAAGAAACTACAAGCCTTGTAGTTGTCCTCAGTTCAATGTACATAGTGCCTCTAATAAATATTCAAATCATTAGAGGTTTTCTTTTTTTCATGAATATGCTATTTCTTCTAGGAGAAAACGTTTGTATCACTGAATTTCTACGCTCTTTGTTTTTAGTGCAGACAAGATGAAATTATTTATCGCAGGGGAAATAATGGCAATTTTTTCTTTTTCTTATCAAATCCTTCTCACACCACATATATACATTGATTTTTTTTTTTTATGGTATTTGTTTCTGTCATCTGGTACCATGATGTATTTATTTAGCAGCATGACTGTTGTCTTGAGAAAGTCACCAACAGTTGGCAGAAATCAGTCCTCTGGCAATTCTAGGTTGCAGCTCCAACTCATTTGCAACTTAAGACCTGCACTTTAGAGCACACAGACCTTTTAGCTGGGATAACCCTGGAGTAGCTAACTTCTCTAGGCAGACCTCACAGCTGCTGTATCCTCTGTTTATCCCTCAATGTTGTGGGAACAGGGAGAGGAAATCCATTTGACATGATCTTTTCATTTTCTTTGTGGTCTTTTAGCAGGAAAAGGAGGGGGAGACAAAACAATGCAAAGTGTATTATTCATCATGTTGCTCAAATTCTTCTCTGTGAAGTGTATTCTTCTCACTCATTGAATTCCTATATGGAAACAAGTACCATATATTTTGTGTAAAAGGATTTCTGTCTCCAAAGCCTTAATCTTAACACTCTGGACAAAGTTGATGTGCCATAGGTGTCTGGTGTCCTTTTAGATCCCTGCAATGTGTGAAATATCCTTGTGGAATTGCAGATATCACGCATCAGATACCCTTCTGATGTGAGAGGTGGGCACCCAGTGATATTTAAAATGTCAAATACCTGTTTCCCACCACCTAGGATCTTGGAGCAGGGTACTCAAGCTCTCCTAATGAAGATGAGACCCAGCTCAAGCTACTGCTTTCCCTCCCTGGAGGAGAGTGTGTGCTGTGCATCCCTGCTTGGGAAGACTAGCTCATGACCAAACAGGTTACTGTCCATCCCACCTGCATTTTCTTCCCGTTGATGAGGAGGTGGAGTATGTTTGGACTCATAAAAGTTAGTGTGCACATTCTTTAACTCTTCAAGTCCAGTCCATATATGAAAATGAATTAACCACCACTGGTATATTTAAGTTTTGAAAATCACCATCTGAACTACTTGATACAGGCAGAAGTGGCCTCTTTTAGTATCCCATAATATTCTATGGAATTCCTACTGTATCAAGTACTGCAAAAAGGAAAGTAAAATTGCCTATCAAACTATGCAGAGTATAAAAATGATGCCTGCATATACTGAGAAAAGGAAAAGATGTTTCTAAGGAAGCTGCTGTTCTAAGCAGAAAAAAGGGACACAGAAATTGTTAATCCATTTTGCAGCTTGGCAGATTTACAAGACGTTTTCCTTTTCAACTGAAAATATAGCAGTAAAGCACTAAGGATTAAATTATTCAAAATCAAGTCCCAAACTGGCCATTAATCTCTTAAACATAGAAGTTTCAAATACATTTTCCATTCTAAGGAACCATGATACATTTTTATACCTAGTAAAATGTATTTCTGTCAAAATATGCAATGATTTTGACAGAAGTTGAAGAAACAACATGTAAATTTTTTCATATAAAGTTTGTGCAGACCCTTTACCAGCTAGATAGTCTTATTAGAAGATGGATGCTTAAAGTTTAAGATTATTGCAATCTTAGTTTCCTAATAGGAATTATATGAAATTGCATTCATGTATTTTACCTGAAATTACTTGAAGATCAAAGAGGTATGTAAAATATTTTCCCATTAAGGACAAGCAACTCATTAAAGAGCTATAAGTGGATCTGGAATGGAATATAGTATCATCTTGTGAGAAGGCTAATAAATACTCCTCAAGGCCGTTCTACAGAACAGTCTTTTTTCTTGACATATATCAGCTTAAGACAGGCTTCTAGATCAGAACTTTACTAGATAAAGAAAAAGAGTGTTGACTCTATTTTTCTAAGGTTTTGAGGCTCCTCACATGGGAATCTGACAGTAAATATATTTGGAAAAGTTAATGCAGAGTAAAATCATTTCAAAATATATACCTTGCTCTGCATCTTACTATTGCTAGCAACAGCAGTGGTGCTTGAACAGAGAAGAGGAGATAGCTAGTTGCTCAGGCAGTGTACACTTACCAAAGTTTAGAATCTCTCTAATTTTTATGGGAACGATTTTTTTTTTTAATAAAATTCCCCTAGAATATTTAATAGAAACTCCATCACTCTAAACAGTAAATGTAGACTAAAGAACCCCCAGAAAATCTTACAACCCTAAACCCTTACTTTTGCTTGAGTGTGCCAAATGCATTCTGAAGTCCAGGAATGCTTTGCAGCTCCTAATGTGAGTTGGGTGGGTATGTACCCAGCATGCAAACTCTTACTGCAGCTTGGGGGGGATGTTTAGCTGCCCTGACCAGTGTTTCAGTGCCGAGGAGACCAGAAACCTGGCAAACATCTCCATGCCACATCTCCACTACTGACTCAGGTTCAAGTTGGTTTTGTGTTTGATTTGGTTTGGTTTGGGTTTTTTTCCTCAGAGCCTCTAGCAAACCAGTCAGTGCTGTACTCTGGTGTAGGTTAATCTATTGCAGGTCCAGGACTTTCTGTTTTCAAACTTGATGAAGTTCTTGTTGGCCCATTATCTGCCTGGCTGCCCTGTCCTGGATCATGTCAGGTATGCACTTAGTACGTTAGATAAAGCAAATAGAGTGAGGAGGCATTACTAATAGCCCTGATGTTTCCCTCTCTCTGTCAATAGTAGGAATACTAGTAATGAAAGCTGACAAAACTTAAACCCTTTCTCTGCAAACTGCCAGAAACTTTTTATTTATTTGTGCTTTTCTGTCCTTAAAATCTACCCTACTTTCCAAACTCCTTTCTCTTGTCCCTCCAAAGAACAATGCTGATCTTGTGTTGCCTCCCAATTTCCACCACAAAACACCCTCAGTCTCTTCTGAGAGTGAGAGAATCACTGATAGGTATACAATTCATTTGAAAATGTCAGTGTGGTGTATTTGTAAAACCGAGTCAGCCTAGAACTTAGATTTTTCAATAATGAGCGATATTTGATGGAAGTTAAGCTAATTCAGATTCTGATCAAAAAAAGTTAAAATTCTTGATCGTGCACACCACATTTAACATCTGATCTCAGTTTAAGAGTATGAAATTATGCCTGATTTCTTCGAAGATATGTATTATTTTCATACTAATCTGTTTCTGTTGCTCAATACTTCTTTTCCTCTTAATTGCCTTTGTCCTGGTTTAGGGTTCTAAGATTTTATTCTGCTCCATTTCTCAGAGAACTGGTTATTTTGGTAACAAAGCAAGCAACTCAGCACGTGCCACAGGAATCATAAATTCAGATTCTCAGCAAACTTCTTAGCTTCAACCTCTTTCACATCAATGTTCTTTATGTTCCCAGCCTGAGAATTTTCCTTAATGAAAACCAGTGTGTTGATTTCTCTGGTTAAAACATAATCAAGAAGAAGCTGTGATCACTATACACCTTATATTTAGGTTGATTTCATATTCAGTAAAAACCACCGAGTTTCTGCCACCAGCCAGTATCTCTGCTTTTACTATGTAAGCATCATTTCAGCTCACAACTCTGCAAGCAGAATTCATCAACTGTTATTTTTCTGCTAAAGATCAAAACAAACGTCTGAAGCTGCTATTTACTTTCCACCTTTGTCATAATTTTTGAGTGATGCCTTACTGCATCAGTTCATTTCAGTTTATTATCCTGTGTTGCTTCCAAGGGTCTTCTCTTGTTTCTAGTAATAATACAGTTGGTTTTATTCCTCCTATACACTTAAGCATCACTTCTCCTCATGTGTTGCTTCCATGTAGGATGATGCAAACATTCAATAATTTTTAAAATTGCTGCACAAATCTGAGAGCTTTCGGACAACTAGAGCAGGCTCTTCAGAGGCATTTGCTTCTTTATGAATGCATGCTGTTTTACATCTTGTGTCTTTTCTGTAATAATCTGAAAATGTTTCACCTTTAGTAATATCAGAAAACTATTTTCTTTTAGAATGTGATCTTCTACTAGTCATTATTAGTCTCCTGATTTAAAGTAAAATGTAAAGTCTTGATTTGTCTGACTTTGGAGTGCATGTTAAAGAGTTTTAAAGAAAATGTAACAGTTTTTATTACTTGTTATCCTTTTATTTTCCAGTTCATTTGCTTCCTTATGTCACTTTCAAGTATAACCTTAGATGTCATTGCTGTGATGAAGAGATGAAATGTTGTATTCATGGATTCTTTTCAATTATTGTTTTCTCCCTTGTTCATATCTGTTTGTTCAATATTTTCCTCTTTAGATTTGCAAAGCAGCAGTTCCCTTACTAATTACAATTTTTTAACACATATGTTTTGTCAGACTTCTCGGGTCTTAGAAAATATAGAAGTCTAGGTGTTTGATGCCTTTCATTTGTTTTCAAATGATTGCTATTATTGTAATCAGCTGAATGACTAATTTTTATTCTACTTCAAGAGAAATCCAAACAATATATGTAATTGCTCCAATTCTAACTTTGATTTCTAAGCAAGGTATTATGGATACATGTTTTGTAATCAAGCACTTATCAAGTAAGGTAATCCAGATCATAATACCTAAATGACCTACTAAGTTTACTAAAATATCAGATCTGTGATTATTAACTTCTTGTATTTCCTTGTTTTTTGCTAAGTAGAATTATTAGAAACAAGAATTAACAAATTTTCATGGATCTTTTTAGCTCTTCATTAGAAGTAGATTGACAGAAATTATTCAACTTAATCAAGACTATTTAGATAACACCCACTTAGACAACACACATAGTTCTCATGTTATTCTTCAAAATAGTGTAAAGTAATTCTTAGTGGAAAGATTTTTCCATGGATGAATCAGTATCCAGGTCACCATCTTGTAATATTTGCAAGTGCATTGCTCCCTGTTTCTTTCACTCTGCAAAACCGAGATTACTGAGTAAAATATCCACTGCTTTGCATATCACCTGCAACTCTAAATGTGTAAATGTATTGAATTTGGTGTAGAAGGAATTTATAAACAATGTAAGTGTTGGATCAACTTGATAATTATCTTGCATCTATTTTGAGATGTGTTGAATGAGCTTGAAAATGATAAAAAAAATCAAGTAAACATCAATACCTCTACCAACCGGGATAAGTTGAATTCCTAAGTAAATTGTCATTCTGTCATCACTTGTCCCTTAATTTATGTGATATTCTTATATAGAATCAGCAACTGTACAGACATGATAGCAGTTACTGCTGGTTATTACAGAAATTTTATCTAAATACGTGGTGTGTTCTTTTGTGATTTAGTAAAATCCTAACTTCTCTGGAAGAGGGATATTTGCAAAGAACAAGACTATTGTGAGAATTTGTAAAGTGATCACTTTGCACACATATACTTAATGCTAGATGTTTTCAAGTACTCCAAGAATACTTTTGGGGGTAATATTTCATATTATTCTGTTGCAGAAGAAACAAATAAAATAAAACTTTCTGATTCTACCAGACACTGTGTCATTTAAAAGATGTCACCTTGAGTTAAAGCTGGCAGATTTGTTGCTAACGTAGCTTGTTAATTTATTTCCCTTTTTGCTAACTGATGAGAAAATTCTTCTTTTAAAAGCAAGCAGCCTTCTAATAATAATTTTCATCAAATGTTTTGAAAGGATTTTTAAGTGTTGAAATGGTACATAGTAGCAGGTCTTTCTTATGACAAATGTTGTGTATTGACAGGCACTATATATTACTGTCCTAGGTAAGGTTGTGTAAATAATGCCATTTTTGATACTAATGGAAAGTGGGGGACGAAGACTTATTATTTTTCTTGTTGGACATGAAATGTTGTTACTTAGAAAACATTCAACTTCTCTACTCCAAGCAAAATAGGACAGCCTTAATTAGATGAAAAATACTTCTTCAAACTTAAAGCTTTAGTTGTTGATATTTCACTCTTCAAAAATTGTCTGCGCAACAAATACCCATCACTTATAAAGTATTATTTTCATGTATTATTATTGTTGTTACTGTAACACAAATACCTAAACTTAAAAAAAAAAATAAATCTTTATTTTAGCATTATCTTTCCTTAGTTTTGGTTGAAAAGTTTTGCCAAATTTAGTCATTTTGAAATTGCTAAACTTTTAAACTCATTTGTCTGCCCCCACAAAATAATTATTACTACCAGGTAGTCCAAAGAAGGAGTTCCATGCATTCATCAGTTTTTTTCTCTTGAGTCAGCCATTGATTTTTTTTCTTTGTTTTTGGAGAGCTGATAGAAAGAGTTTATTATTAGTTGAGGCCTGGTCCTAGTTCTTGAAAATCCCGTGAAAGATGGAGTCAGGTGGCACTTGGGAGAAGCAAGCAGTGAGCTTGGTGTGGCTATTGCATCAGCTGGGGAGAAAGTGGGGAATGTCTTTCATATAGAGAGATTTAACGGCTCAACGTCCGAGTGGAGAATGGTGACGAGTGGTGTTCCTCAGGGGCTGATACTGGGAATGGCACTGTTCAACTTCATCAGAGACATGGACAGCGGGATGGAGTGCACCCTCAGCAAGTTTGCTGACAATGCCAAGCTGTGTGGTGTGGTTGACACGCTGGAGGGAAGGGATGCCATCCAGAGGGACCTTGACAGGCTTCAGAGGTCGGTACGTGCAAGCCTTGTGAGGTTCAACAAGGCCAAGTGCAAGGGCCTGCATGTGGGTCAGCGCAATCCCAAGCACCACTATAGGCTGGGCAGGGAATGGATCAAGAGCAGCCCTGAGGAAAAGGACTTGGGGATATTGGTGGATGAAAGGCTCAATATGAGCCGGCAGTGTGCACTTGCAGCCCGGAAAGCCAACCCTGTCCTGGGCTGTATCAAAAGAAGCNTGCCCAGAGAGGTTGTGGAGGCTCCATCCCTGGAAGTGTTCAAGGCCAGGTTGGATGGGGCTTTGGGCAACATGGTCTAGTGGAGGGTGTCCCTGCCCATGGCAGGGGAGTTGGAACTAGATGATCTTTGAGGTTCTTTCCAACCCAAACCATTCTATGATTCTATGATTTGTGCTAGGAAAAATGTGGGTGAACCTGGTCACCTCTTTCTGCAGATAAGATCATTGCCTAGTTTCCATGACTGGTCCTCAACTACCTTCTCTCCACACCTCACCTGTGTGTAATGCAGTTGTCCCTCCTCTATTTTGCCATCAGAAAAACAAGGGCCGTAGATCTGAGACAAGCTTGGCTTTATCCTGACTCTCTTGTGGTAAAGAAATTATGGATGGTAATAAGCCTCATGGTATCTGTGTTTTCCTGGAGTGCTTCATTTTATAAATCACAGAATCATAGAATCATTTAGGTTGGAAAAGACCCTTAAGATCATGGAGTCCAACCACAAACCAAATACTGCCAAGTCCACCATAAACCATGTCCCTAGTGCCACATCTACACATCTTTTAAATGCTTCCAGGGACAGCAACTCAACCACTTCCCTTGGCAGCCTGCTCCAGTGTTTGACAACCCTCTCAATGAAGAAATTTTAGCTAATATCCAATCTCAACCTCCCCTGGCACAACTTGAGGCCATTTCCCCTTATCCTATCACTTGTTACCTGGGAGAAGAGACCAACATCCATCTTACTACAGCCTCCTCTCAGGTAGTTGTAGAGAGTGATAAGGTCTCCCCTCAGCCTCCTTTTCTCCAGGCTAAACAACCCCAGTTCCCTCAGCCACTCCTCATAAGACCTCTTCCATAGACCCTTCACCAGCTTCATTGCTCCAGCACCTCAATGTTTGTCTTGTAGTGAGGTGCCCAAAACTGAACACAGTATTTGCAGTATGGTTGGGTATAGGAGGATGATCACTTCCCTAGTCCTGCTGGCCACTCTATTTCTGATACAAGCCTGGATGCTATTGTCTGCCTTAGCCAACGTGGTCACACTGCCAGGTGTATGGTATCAATGTATGGTACTTCTGTTAATGAATGCATGTCATTCTGGTGAACTAGTTATCACTCAGGAAAACACTCACAAATTTGAAGGTGTTCCTTGATTTAATGCTGTGTGCCTGCTGCTTCTTTCTTCTGGGAGGTGACTGCCTTGGCTGGGGGATGGTTGGAAAGGGAGAAGCTGGAAGCGGAGGTACTGGGCACTCCTGGGGACCTGCAGCCATAAACAAAGCGAGTTGTAGATGACAGGTGTGCCCCAAACCCCACCTTGTGTCTTGTTTTCTAAATAGGAAATATTTTATTTAGGATGGGGGCTCAGAAAGGTTTTGGGTTTTTTCTTGATTACTTTAAAGAACTAAGGCCTTAAAGCTTGTTCCTCTGCGCTCAGGTTTACTTTTTAAAAACTCCAGCTCTTTCTCCAAGTGAGGTATGAGAAAATACCTCAATTTAAAAGCTGGTCTTAAAAACCACTTCAGTCATAACATATATGTATACATTTATGAATTAATTTGAATTTATTAATTGATAGCTTAGACTAATATTTATTGATCTTAGACGTGTAAAATGAATTTAAATATATCTTTCAGGTTAATATCAAAATGTCTTGGCACTGTACCCAGATTAGTCATTAGTAGTCAATTAACTTCTTTCATATGGAAACACTAAATAAAAACAAAAAAATAATTTATTTTTAGGAATTAATTAGAGGATGGAAGAATATAAACACTAGTTTAAAACCTCAAAGGAATGTCTTGATTTTCACTGCCATTAAAAACTTCGGATTTTTATGAATGTGTTTGTGAGTATCTATGATGCATTTTCATACCAAGCAGTGTTATAGCTTGTCCTGTTTTTTTTGACTGGGGTAGTTAATTTTCACAAGAATGCTAGGAGGGGACACAGCTAGGACAGCTGACCCAAACTAGCCAAAGGGATATTCATACCATATGATGTCATGCTCAGTACAGAAAGGAGGCTGGCTGGGGAGGAGGAATTGCTGCTCAGAAAAGGGCTGGCCATTGGGTTCTGGGTAGCGAGCAAATTGCATTGTGTATGACCCACTTTGTATATTCTTTTATTAATATTGTTGTTGTTATTTTCCTCTTCCTTTGCTATCCTGGTAAACAGTCCTTATCCCAAGCTATGAATTTTATCTTCTTCCAATTCACCTCCTCATCCCACTGGGGATGGGGGGAGGAGTGAGCGGCTGCATGGTGCTTCACTGCTGGTTGGGACTAAACCATGACAGTCCTTTTTGGTGCCCAATGCAGGGCTCGAAGGGTTGAGATAATGACACATCTGACCAGAGCGTGTTAAAACAAATTGTTGTAAGCATTTATTATATTAGGTAAATGGTTGCTGCTCATAATGGTGTTTTGTTTGTTCACATGGTTATGTAAATGCTTACTTGCTGTATGTATTCCCTGTGCTGCTGTTTATCACTTCCGGGAGAACGATCAGGGTTCTCATTTCGCTGTACTGTGTGATATTGACTTATGATATAACAACGTCACTGGTCATGAGGTTAAGCTGCTATTTGTGGCATTGCTGTCATGCCTATACCTTGGATGACATCTCTCAGAATTGATTAATAATTGCACTCAATGGGATGTTCAAGCCAGCATGCTCCTGTTGCTATGTCTCCTGAATGTGCTTCAGGTCTTGTTGAGGGTTAAAAAAAATTATTTTAAGAATACGACTCAGAGATCTACCCTGAGGCTGGATAGTCATGGGTGGCATGGCATGTGGGATAGTACAGGCAGGAATCTAGAGAACTTCNTTACCTGGCTGCTCCGATGCTGGGATAATGGGGCTAGTAGCCTGGAATTAGAGGGCAGGGAAGCCAAGCAGCTGGGATCCCTGTCTAGGGAAGGGGGCATTGACAAAGGGATTGAATACACAAGCCCTCAGCCTCTGGAGGTTACTTCTGTCAGACGTGAGGGAAAGGTATCCGTTTAGTGAAGATGTATGTCATTCAGGTAAGTAGACAAGCTGATTTGACAACTGGAGAGCCAGGGAGTGACCAGCAGAAGTCACTCATGCTTTAGCAGTCCCATATGGCCAGTATAAAAATCTAATGAAGAGATGCAACATATATATAGGCTCATGATCAAGGAGTGGATTTGACCATGGATACTATTGCACAGGTTCTCCATGAATGTGAAACGTGCTGCAATCAAGCAAGCCAAGTGGTTAAAGCCTCTCTGGTATAACAGATGATGGCTGAAATATAAATATGGGGAGGCCTGGCAGATTGATGATATCACACTCCCACACACCTGCCAAGGCAAGCACCATGTGCTTGCAATGGTGGAAGCAACTGCCAGATGGCTGGAAACATATTCTGTGCCCCATGCCACTGCCCAGAACACTATCATGGGCCTTGAAAACCCTCAAACATTGGGTTACACATTTAGCAAAGGCCACCTGGTTACTTAACACTAGGGGATCTACCAATCGAACTGGTCCTGCCCAATCAAAACTTCTACGTACTGTAGAAGGGGATAAAGTCCCTATAGTGCACATGAAGAATATGTTAGGGAAGAGAGTCTGGGTTACTCCTGCCATGGGCAAAGGCAAACCCATCTGTGGGATTGCTTTTGCTCAGGGACCTGGGTGCACTTGGTGGGTGATGCAGAAGGATGGGGAAGTCCAGTGTCTACCTCAAGGGGGTTTGATTTTGGGTGAGAATAGCTAATAAATTAAATTATATGATGTTAATGGCTAAATAACCCTGCCATTGTATGTCATCATTGCTACAATTGCTATATGCTGCATCAATAGTATTACAGAAACAATCACCCAAATTAGTGCAGGATGAACTTTGATGAAACCAAGCAAAGTGCCACGATGATGGAACTAGAACTGGCTTCAGCATCCAGCGCCCACCAGCTTCCTTGAAATCAACATTTTCAACCCACAGACCACAGGCATGGGCTGTGCCAGATACACCAGCTGTGAGCTCCTGATGCAGCATGCAACAATCCAACATCACACCATCTCTCCTGTCCTGAAAGACTGTTATAACAGATGGAGCCCAAAGTCATGGATTAAATTAACTCAATGGACATTGTAGAGGGATGGCTTACAGATTAAGGGACTGATGTCTCTGTGTGTGTGTATATATCTCAAAGGCAGGAAGAGTGGTGGTGATTAATTGGAAAGTGTAGGACCAGGGCATGACGTAGATGGTATAGCATAAGGGGTGGATAATGTCCTGTTTTTCAGCTGGGCTAGAATTATTTTTCATAAGAAAGCTGGGAGGGGACACAGCTTTTTCCAATTGTCCATCCCATCCCACAGGGGAGGGGAAGGGGTGAGTGACCAAGCAGCAACATGGTGCTTAGCTGCCAGCTGGGGCTAAACCACAAGATGGCTAAAATATTCTAACTGATTTTCTAATTCCTGCCCTTACATTCTTTTCTACTTCAAGAGCAGGTCAACTCAGTGAGGAGATTTCTATTCTCTCTTAGCTTTTAGTGATTATGTTTGATTTTTTTTCATTATCTATATTTCAGGCTGATCAGATAAGAGCTGACCTGTGAAGCAAGCCCAGTGATATGTGGAGTCCAATATGCAATTTCTGATAGTAGATGATGTACAAAAAGAAGGTACAATGACCTTGCAGAGATTATTATAGAACAACCTGATGACAGGGAATATTTCTTAATACACAATATTTTAAGATTTAGTCATTCCCTCTAGATTTCTAGAGCCTCTATAACTAATATCCTCAGTTATTTAGTTTTTTTGTGCTTGCTTTTTTAATCTCCCAAAGTATTGCTGTCTGATAGATTTCTTCCTGGTAAGATATTGCATTTGTCAGCTAAAATATTACTATTAAGCTAGCTATAGTATACTACACATTCTGGACTCCATCCTAAACTTTCCTATTGAAACCTGTGCACATAACTATTTGCTCACTTGTAAAGTTTTGGTCTGTGACACTTTAGTATTTAGTTTGTGGTAGCTGATATTTATGATTATTATTATTATTTTATGTATTTTATACATTACATATATATACACAATATTCTATGATTCTATGATTGTTGCCTTTCAATTCATATTTTACATTGAATAATAACTAGAAGGTTTGTAATATAATGCCCTATATTGCTGTCATGCAGTTTAGTAGTTTTGTCAGAGTCTCAGTTTGGCGGGTACGTGGAAGTAGTGAAGACTAGGTTTACATCATTATACAGATTTGGCACTTCCCTGCTTCCCCCCGTCCTGGACCCCCTTTCCCTAACCTTTTCTGTGCCCAGAGGAGGATTTCAGCGTGATTACTTGGCAATTTGCAGAGCAATATTGAGATAAGTGAGTGCTATAAGACTGCAGCTTGATGGTATCTTTGATTGGACCTATGAAGTGGCTAAAAGGCTTCAGCTGCAAGTTCCTACCTCCATCCTTGTCATTATCCAGCTGTGCTGGATCCATTCACAGCTTCCCAGAGTGGTGCTGTTTTTGTACAATCATACAGATGTTGGCTGGGAGTCACCTCTGGGGATCCCTAGTTTCAAAGTCTAACTACTGCAGAGAATTGGGAGAGTTTTATGTGTTGGCAATTTTTTTAAATGTCAAATGGAAATTTAATGTGGTGAGTCCCATACGTTATTCATGTGTATCCACCTGTATTAATAAACTGGAATTGGTGAATAATGCAAACCCCAGGATCGTAGTAATGGTAGAGGTGGGGTGAAGGGCAGGAAGCAAGGCTTCCCTTTTGGGGAGAATATAACTGAGGATTAGGTGACTCCATTTTAATTTGGAGCTCTTATTGAGTACAACTTAGCTGCATACTAGAATGAAAAAATTGTAATTAGTCTAACTGGACACTGATATATTCCTGGAAACTTGCTTAAGATAGATCCCAAATTGCATCTGTTATTTCTGGCAATATCGTACGAGTTCTACAGATCCATAGTAGATGTTGCTCTTGATTTATTCTGTTTTTCTTTAAAAGAACATTGTTTAGGATAATTATATAAGTAATTTCTTACTGTTTTCTGGAAGGCTGTATTCTCCATTACCTGTACTTCAGGTTTAATAACTCTAACCTCAGGGTGAGGGAAAAAGAGGAAGAACTTAAGGAGAGCAAACAACAATAGCTAATCAAGTATAACAATGGCGGAAAGCTTATTTTCTTGTTTATCTAATCTGTTTGTGCCAAACCAGGGCCTGATTCAACACCTCTGTAAGTTTGTGACTGGCAGTTTGATGTCACTTGGCAGTATCCAGCTCAAAATTTTCTTATATAACCAAACTGAAGAATTGCTTAGCTTTTGCTAAAAATTTGTAGACAGAATTATTAAGTTATGCACAACTTTTTGCTCTGCTCCATTCTGATGTCTGTGGTTGATTATTTTGATCCTTTTAATCAAACAGCCTCTCCTCAAATAACTAGTCCTCACCAGGTCTGTCAGATAAGTATCTGCATAAATATGATAGGCAATCATGACAAAATTATATCCTTTTCTCTTAAGTATCATTACATGCTTGCAATAAATTCAAGTAAAACATCATTGAATTGTTAAGATGCAAAAATGCATGGAATGGTTTATTTCTATAGCTGTGAAAGTAAAAAGTATGATTTCATTAGGGAAGTAATAGAATTCATGCCAACAGTTATAAATATTAAATTTTATCTAAGAGCTTGATAGTTTCCTTTTGCAGAATATTCCTAAAAAATTTTAGGAAGAGGAAAAAGCTTTTCTCCCTTCCTACTCTTCTTTGTGGGAAACAAATCCCTGTAGGAACACTCAGATTTGCAGTTTTGATGGATTTCTAGGTGCTGTGCCCCGCTCCTTCCCCACTAGCCAGGTCTGCCCCCCATCTTGTTGCCTTCATTGCTCTTGCCTTATGCTAGTCTGTACCTTTCCTAACAAACTCTCTGCAAGTGTCTGTGGCCCTTGGAAGTTTTTCCTCCTATTTTGCATTCTGTGTCTGTTTCCTGTATCCATAATCAGAATTATCTACTCTGACTGTAAACTTGTGAAGATAAGCACTGTTTCTCCTCAGGGCACTATTGCAGTCTTGGTTGGGTCTGCAGCACTACTGCAGGGCTGTGTGATAATGATGATTAATGACTCTGCAAAAATCCTATTACTACAGCTGGCTTGAAACGGTGTACATTTCATCAGTAGATGTTGATTCACAGAGCTCAAAATGTGTCACCTGAAACTTCCTCAAACTGAGCCCCAGAGCTGCTGTCTGGACTCTGCCAGGCTGCTCTGTCCCTGACAGCTGCCCAAAGGCTCGTCCTCCTTTCCCCACCGGCACGATACTGCTGTGCACTCAGCTGTTCAGCTCTTATGGTGGCACATGTCACCTCAGAAACCTCACTGACCAACCACTGAACCCTTGCAGTTTTGCTCAAGAGAGGTAGTGCTCTTTTTCTCCCCTTGCAGTGGCTGAGAGTGCATCTTTCAGTGTAAAGTAGCTTCTCTGCTAAGCTTTCTGCTTTGTACTAACCTGTATGCAACAAACATATCTAATCCAGACTTCTGCCCAGCATAAATACGCAACAGTGGGTTTGTGCTGATTCTTGACAACATCTAGGATGCTATAAAATCTGGTGTGGGACCTTTCATCAACATTTATGTACCCAGGTCAAGAACTGGCTTAGGCCAAACTCCAGAGCATTCCCAGGAGCTGGAGATTGAATTAATAGAGTCAAGATCCCAGCAATTTATTTGGACCACATGGAGTGGAGAAGGTAGAGATGCAGAATTTCAGTGTGATGGAGTGTAGTCCGTCGAAAGGTAATGCATACCGTACTCTATGTCCATGCAGTGTGAACAGTTAGATCCTAAGGAAAAACGAGTGGTACAGATGTAAGACATGGCAATCACAGGTCTTTTGCATGTCCGCTGCTGCTGTTTCATGTGGGCACCAGTGACACAGCCAGGAGCAGTCTGAGGTGTATCAAGAAGGATTACAAAGCCCTGGGAGCGGCAGTAAGGGATTCTGGAGCACAGGTAGTTTTTTCATCAGTCCTCCCGGTCAAGGGGAAGGGGTTCAAAAGGACCGGTCAAATCTGGCAAGTCAACAAGTGGTTACAGGACTGGTGCCACAGCCAGTGGTTCAGCTACTTAGATCATGGGACTTGCTTTGAGAAACCTGATCTACTGGGGGCCAATGGGGTCCATCTGTCAGAAAAGGGGAACAGCATCTTTGCTCATGGGCTTGCCAAGCTGATGAAGAGGGCTTTAAACTAAAGTTTCCAGGGGTAGGGAACCTAAATCCATCCCATGCCTGCCAGTTTGATGCCAGTGCCAGCAATAGATGCCTAGAGCCAGGGCAAGGATCATAGGTCAGCAGGAGAACACCTGAAGTGCAGCACAAAGGACTTCCAGCCACTCCAGTCAGTCACTCACCTTCCTCCGGGCCCAACTTAATGCCTCTATGCAAACGCACGTAGCATGGGGAACAAACAAGAGGAGTCAGAGACATGCCCACACCTGCAGGGCTGTGATGCACATGTGTCAGGGCAATCCCAAACATAACTACAGGCTGGGCAGAGAATAGATTGAGAGCAGCCCTGAGGAGAAGGACTTGGATGTGTTGGT
>VXBL01003188.1:538290-561028 GCA_013400195.1 Aramus guarauna
ACCTGGTCTAGTGGAGGGCGTCCCTGCCCATGGCAGGGGGTTGGAACTAGATGATCTTTGAGGTCCCTTCCAACCCAAACCATTCTGTGATTCTATGAAATTTGCTTTTAGACATTCTCTTCACCATAAAATATAGTGCATGCAAGGCCTGTCAGACCTTAACTCACATGCTTTGGGACCCTAGGTGGCAGCCCCAAACTGATAGGTAATAAATATAAATTTCTGTGGCTTCCAAACTTTATTTTAGAATGAAAGTTTTCAATTCTTCCAGAAGGATTGACCTTCTTTTTACTTGGAAAAGCAATAGTCCACAAAAGTAATTTGCCTTCAAAATTTAATTTCTGCATGAAATGTTTGCAGTGAGTTGTGAGTCAAGCAATAAGCAGTTGCTATTGGCATAAGTGTTTTGAGAAGTAAAATACACTTTTTGGTCCTAGTACTTAAAATTATCTCTGAGTTAAGGTTAGGAATCAGATTTCAAAGTTAACTTCTGCTATGAATACTTGTGCAAGTATATTTTAAATATATGTTTGCTCATGTGGATTTGCTCATTCAATTACAAAGGAGAAATTTTATCAAAGTTTTCAGATGAATAAAATATTCCTCTAAAATCTCCAGTAGGGAATAACTAGAAGGGAAAAACTGCCTGCTGTATCACAGATCAATCCTTAAATATAAAAATGAATAATAACATATTGAATTATTTGAGTTTTATATGTTAAACAAAATATCTTTGATATTTAATGAGTAGGAGAAACACTGAATATGCTAAGTTTTTCTTATTATTTTTCCTTTGTAATTATGCTTTAACATAAATTCATTCAGAAATCAGTGCCTCCTTGTTCCAAAGGAGAAAACCTATATAGACAGAATTATGCCAGAATTAAAAAAGAAAATGAAGAAGCTATACAAGCTACACTAAGAACTGCAGTAACTGCACCCATAAGTTTAGGTCCTTCTTGACCTCTGGTCAGGAAGGCACTGATATTGTAGGACATTTATCTTATATAAAATTTGTAACATGATGATAACTGATTAATTAAAGGTACCTGCTCTTTAGATGCTGAAGGAAACCTATACAAGAGTGAGGAGATATTTTTAGAGAGTGATCAGCCTGATAGCTTGTTGGGTTCTACTTGCTAAGAGAGTGTCTCTGATGAGTAAACCTTCAGAATAATGGAATAAAAGATTTTTCAAGGAAAGTTTAGGTCTACAGGAAACTTTTATTAATACTAAGATCAATGAGGCTGTGCAATACTTCTTAGAAAAACCTTGTTCAAGCTGTTCCATACGGAATAGTAAATCAGATAAAAGATGTGAAAATGTACATGAGAGAAGAAAAGATATGGTTTCAAGTAAGGCATCTAAGAAGGTTGTTCTTAGCACTTCTAAATTTAATAAGTAATATTTTTGATTCAGCAATAATTCAAAGTTTTTTCTAATCTGCAATGTTAGTGAATATACCATCTCTTACTAGTAGTGTTAATCTCAAACTTTTATGATATATTCAGAAGCAGTACCAGAACATATCAAGACT
The DNA here is from genome assembly GCA_013400195.1 of Aramus guarauna. Lineage (NCBI taxonomy): Eukaryota > Metazoa > Chordata > Aves > Gruiformes > Aramidae > Aramus > Aramus guarauna. The sequence continues at coordinate 539,828 of VXBL01003188.1, forward strand.
TCCTCAAGAAAAGACAAGCTCTTTATTATTCTGCCTTCAGTATTTTATTTTAAAAATAATGCACAGTTTTAGTCTCATTCCTCTCATATTTTCTACAACAACCTTTTCTTTAATTTTTATTCTTTATAGCAATGCTGATTTAATGCTAGTTTTGTTTTCTTTGACATAAATGCATCCTGCTGGAAAGAAACCTTGCTGTTGAAGTGTAAGGATTACAACATGGCAATTGTTCAATTAAAAAAAAATCTCCTCCTTAAATGATTTAAAGAACCCTGGTCATATTAGAGGAAAAAAAATGGCATTTTAAGCTAAAAATATTTTTCCTCAAGTGAGGACATTACCATTTTTCTAGAACATACAGTATTAATTAATGTGAAGTGGTAAAATTTATTGAAAACTGTCACATTTCTTTAAAAAATGCTACACAAAACCCATGCACATACACATGTGTGGATTTGAAATCTCAGTCTTTATGCAGTAGGCACATCTTTATTTTTTCACATGAGGTTATTTGTTCCTCATTTATGAATTAACGTGATACCTATTGGCAAGTGTAGTTTTAATGTACTAACAAAAACTAGACATATTTGGCATATAATTGGATTTTATTTTTGTATGCATCCCTAAAACTCAGTTACCTCTTTTGGTCTGAATGCAAACGTCTTTGAGAAGGTACAACTTATTATTCAGGAAGCATCCTTAACTGTATCAAAAGGGGAAACAGATGACTACAGTATAATGCAACAAGGTGGCCTTTATTCACAGCAATTAGCTAGAAGCTCTTTATGAAGTAAGAATTGTGCAGCAGTACTGAATAGGGAATTCAGAATTAAGAATCATTGGAGGCCTAAGGACTCTGTCCTCAGCAATTGCTTAATGTAGCTTAAATTGCATAATGGGAAATATCTATTTTGTGTTACAAAAATGAAACAAATGTTTATTTTCTTGTTAATATTTACTGCAGTGCTGGTATGATTTTGGTGTAAAGCATTTATTTAAAGATTAATGTAAGCATCTGTTCGGCTGCATGTAAGAAATGTTATATGAGGCACTAAGAAGCTGAACAGTTTTCTTCTTCGAACCTGTTTTATCTGTGATATATGCATACACAGACATGCCCAACAGAAAAAGTGGAGAAGAGAGATGAAGGGGCTTCTGGGGGTTGGAAGTGAGTCTTACAGATTTGCTGCAATGTGAGCTAGATTAAGTGATTGTACAATATGACATTTGGAAAAGCAAATAATAAATTGGGACTAATTAAGATGAAAATTTCATTAAGGATTAAAAAAAAACAAACAACCAAACAAACAAACTTCTCTTTCTCCAGGTTCCACTATGGCATAGAGTTAAGGAGCTTGCCCTTGTCCAGAATTTTACCGTGTTTAATTTAGTATTGTTTGGCGTGCTCTACTTCTGGCTTCAAGACAAAAAATGTATTTTAAGCAGTCATCTTAGGAATATAGAAGACAGGTCTAAAGTGAAGGCTTTATTAACCTGTTTATTAGTGGATTTGACAGCTGAAAGCTGCAAAATTTGAGATATTTGCATATAACCCATAGATGCAGTCCTGGTGAAAAGTAAAGGCAGAAGAGAGGGAGAGAGGTCTTTTCACTATCCATAGTAGTATTATGAGAATATTTGCTCCCGTGTTTCTCTGGAATTATTAATTCTGATAGGCATAAAATGTAGCTGTGAACATTTTAGTATTAGCTATAAACAGCAAAAAGAACACTCCTGGGATAAAGGTTTGGATCAATTTACCAATTACAATTCTTAAATGCTTCAAATTATGAACAAGAGGTACATTAGCTTTCAGTTGTACAAATTACCATTGTATTTTCCTCTGCCTTAAGGGACAGAATATTGTAGTCCCTCTAGATTGCAGTAACTAGCCTGCTGCTATTTGGTCCTTTCTCCATGGTACTCTTCCTGATGTTTTTATATTGTTTCTTTGGTGGCTGTGTAACTCTGCTCTTTATGGGAGTTGGCCTGAAATAGGAAATTTCTTCTCTATGACTAAGCCTGTATGACACCAACGTTACAGTATTTGCTACATACTGAGCTTTTTGTCTTTTTGCAAGACATGCAGAAAAAGGGCTGTAGTTAATGATGGCCTTGTCATTTTGCTGCCCAGCTGTGACAGCCAGAGTTAGCTATAGGCTAAAACAGAGCCCAGAGAAATGCGAGCTCTCTGGCTTCAGAAATTCTTGGATCTTGCAGTGCCTGTTACTGATACCATAGTTGTTTCAGCAGTTTCTGGGTTCTGTCAAATCCCCAGCAACTTACTGAACTTTTGAAGGTGTCATATCCTTGATAAAAGGCAAAAGGTCTGCTGCAGCATGTGTTGCCTGCTGGGATGTTGAACTAACTGCTTGTCCAAGCCTGAGAGGCTTGGCTTGTTGAATCATAGTACCAAAACAAAACAAAAAACCCAACAACAAAAAAGGAATATGACCATATACTCCATATAATCTTTTTAGTAATGGATATGAACCTTAAGAACAAAAAGTCCAAATCTTACCTTTCTGGGCTTGAATTACTTGAAGCTGTGTTCTACTGCATGAAGGAAGGCTAAAAAACAAAACAAAACAAAAAAAGACAGGGAGGAGGATTCTCAAGAGAAAACAGCAATGGCAGAGTGTGAAAAAAACATGTATATGCATATAATGGCAAAGGCTTATATGCATATAAATAATTTCATTGGAAGTTCATGCCTCTAGGCTGGGAAAGGGAAGGTATTAATGTCAAACACACTACATAATTATTTGGTTGTGAACAGATTTTTTTTTTTTAAATAAGTGAAACTGTAACCAGTCATTATCAGTCTTACATTATTGTACTGAGCAGCAAAAATGTCTTTTCAGAACTCCATAATCATTAACTGTATGACTAAAAGTACTCTTCTGAGAAATTATATAGTAGTCTATATTTCTTTATAATACATAGGCAAGGTATTCATTCCATCAGCTTCACCTAGCCAAATATTTGTGTTATAAATGTATACAATTAAGATTTACAAGTGCTTCACAGATCTTGTTCCTTCTTGCATTTTCCATAGAAAATTTCAACTGCAGCTTGTCTTCTGATTTTGTAAACATATAATATTTACACTTGAATAAATATAATTTAGCAAATTCAGGCTAGGAAAAGAATGAATACCTAGTGTTCAGTGTAAGTTACTGGATGGCATAGCCCTGTTCGACTAGTTTCTGTTGTTGAATTTGCAAAAAATTGGATTGCTCAGACTCTCCTGTCTGCTAATGTATTTGATGAAGCAATTCACTCACCTAAGTTTCATGTAGGGATCACTACTGAAATGCCCTGGAAATTAAATCTTCAGATTTACTAGTTCTCAGTAAGCCATCAATTTTGGCTGACTTTTTTTTTGAGCTGAGAAGGTCAATTAGGTTCTAAAGACAATAGTGCTTTAAAAGTTTATGAAAATGTCTGTTTTAATGATAACAGTAGGTGGGATCAGTGGATGTCCTATGAACTACATATACAAAATTGATAGTCTTAGTTTATTCTGCGAAGGGGGAATGTGTGGAAAGAGCAGCAGCCTTTTTCATTCCAATGGTGTTCCCTGGTGGGGATCTGCTTATCCGTAGCTCAGGCAGTGCCCAAAAGATTGATGCTGAGCAAAGTTCTATTTGGATGAAAGCTGGAGAAAGAGAGATTAAGAGAGGACTGAAGTATTTTTCTTTTTAGCTTGCTTTCATGTTGCAATGACAAGCTGGTGGGTAAAAAGGGTCAGAAAATACAAGCCTATAGGTAAGTAAAAACAACAGTTTGGTAAATCCAAGTGTAAACTTTAGAAAGTCACACTGACTTGCAGCATGATGCAAAACACATGTTTCTGGGTTGTTGTGGTGTAGATTTATACACTGTAGCCTGCAAACTCTGTAGAGCTGGTTATATGTCTTTATAGAGAGTGCTACAAAAGTCCTGGTTCAGGAGGGAATGGTCTAATTAGACATTGCAGGACATAGAGAAGGAAAATGGACAAACATAATTTTGGAAAGGCAGACAGTTTCCATCATGGGAGAGTCTGCTTTACACAAGGAGTTGAGATTCTTCTGCTTTTTCCTCTGATTCATCTTCCACATCTTCTAAGACCTCTGTATCCAGGTTTTACATTACTCTGTTATGAACTGTGCACCTTTCCACTGACAAAGAGTTCTTGTATTTCTACAGATCACGTTTTTTTTTTACTTCGGGAGAGCACATTAAATGGTACTTGGCAAGAAGATGAATAATCTGGAGAAAAGCTAACTTTGAGATACCAATCTTTAATCCTACAATGGTTTCTTTAGAGGAAAAAATTATGAAAACAGAGTGTACTGTAAAAACAACTATTAACTTTCACATTCTTCCCCTGTTGTTTAATCCTGACCATGAACCCAGAGAACCAGAGGTGTGGAATATCGCTCATCATATTTGGAAATTAGATGGTCCTATCTTACATGTTCAAACACAGATATTTCCCAATTTGCTACTAGCATCTTCTTGAAAAACTTCTTGAAATTCCAATAGTTCTAATCACAACTGTTAGCTATGAAGACAAGGATGTGATGTTTTATAATGTAACATGTTTGTTTTCAAGTGAAATTGCTTTTAATCTGAAATTTTATTGTACCTGGGGTTGGTTTTAGGCTTTATTACAAACCCATTGTGGGCTACTACAAGGTACTAGATGTTGTTTTTATCTATTCTCACCTTCCTGTGCTTTCTAAAGGTGCTTGCCTGTATGTTAACCTTGTTTCTAAACTACTGAGATCTCCTGTCTCTACTTTTCACCTGCTGATCATGAAGAAAATTGCTAACCTGACAGTGGCCACCTGTAAAGGGACTGACAGAGAGAAAGAAGTTAACTACTAATACTAAACAGGTGTTTGCTGTTTCCTGTTTATCCCACTGAAGTGATAACTATCAGCAAGAATTTCTCCAGAGAATAAAACCCTCTGCCATGCCCCAGTCACTTCTTTCTCAGCCTTTGCATTTGCTGTAATTCTAAGATGATAGCTGGAAAACGAAGCAGGCTCTCCTACTTTCTCCCTAATGTGAGACAAAACTGATCTCCAAGATGATGCTGTGGAAAACAGAAGAATATGGTATGTCCCTGTGAAGCCATTACCTTATTGCTAATCTGCATTTAATGTCTTTGGTCTCTTCTCTGGCTGTAGTATGTTCTGCCTGTTTTCTTACCCAAGGGTAATGGTGTGCACCATGTTGAGGAAGCCCAAATGCTGCCCTTTGACCACACCTTTACCTTTTGATGCACTTTGATTTCAAAAAACAAACCAAGTAGCTGTAAAGCTGTTGCTTGATTTTTATGTTGTCTCCCAACTGACTCGCTGCTTCTCAGAGTGTGTTTCAAGAGGCATGGGTTTGGGATAAACACTGGCGTGGAAAGCAGATTGTCAGAGATTGCTGTATTTATAGTGACTTCTTTTAATCCAGACTTATAATCTTAAAGACCTTTTTCCATCACATAACCAGATTATGGAAGCTGAAAGCTAGTTGATTTTTGCGGTTGTTGCCCAAACTTCACAGAACTTTATAGAAAGAAATGTGTGTAGTGATGGGGGTCCTTAAAAGGCAGCGACTCCCCCAGAGTCTCTCTCCTGTTACAGTGTGACAGAGCATAGCGCCTGGTCAACACTGCAAGAACACCTAGGCAGAACAGTAGCTTACTGGCTGTTGTTCCTGTTGCTCAATGCTGAGAACCCATATGCCTATTGGTTTTGAGTATTTCTGCCTTGGAAATCAGATGGATACTTCTGGGTTTTTTTATTTGTTTTAGATTTTTAAAGTTAAAATATTAGGAGGCAAAGCTTCTTGTACAATTAACACAACAAAAGCAGGTATGTTTAGAAAGCAAAATGATATAGCATATATCACGACCTATTATATATCATAAGCTGTTTAGAATGAGGAAACATTAAACAGTGTTCCTGTAGAAACGTGTTAACCTCATTTTAAATGGCTGATACCAGCACTGAAGAAATTGAACCAGTGTCAATTACTCTTAGCCTGGAAAGAGGAAAAAGACAACAGTGATTCTGTGGAGAGGATGCTGGTACAGAAGAACTACCCTTTTATTTATTTCTTGCCTCTTTTGAAGAGAATGTCTTCATATTGTTCTTTTTATAGACTTCTTTCATTTTTCATCTCTTGCCCTGAGATAATGGTATCTCAAGTTAGAAGCAATCACGTTGGCACAGTTATAACTGATTTTACTAGATCAGTTATTTCAGTGACACCAACTATCACTATGGTAAATCTGCCAGCTATTAAAGGTAAAAGAATGGTTCCGGTACAGTTAGTGATAAAAGTAATGATTTCAGATGAAGAAATAATAAAAAATGTATTCCTGTGCAATGGTTAGCCCTCAAATTTTCTTGATATAGAAAAGTTTAATAAACCCTTATCAGTTGCACATTGTGTCAGTGAATACATTTTGTCTTGTGGTGATCTGCAAATTCAGTCTCCCAAAAATACCATCCTAAGTAGTGCCAAATTTAAGTCTCTGTCCTGGTTTTGGCTGACATAGAGTTAATTTTCTTTCTAGTAGCTGGTACAATGCTGTGTTTTGGATTGAATATGAGAATATTATTGATAACGCACTGATTATTTTAGTTGTTGCTAGGTAGTTGTAGTGTCTACACTAAGTCAAGGACTTTTCAGTTTCCCATGCCCTGCGAGGTGCAGCAGAAGCTGGGAGAGCACAGCCAGGACAGCTGGCCCAGACTGGCCAAAGGGATATTCCCCACCATAGAATGTCATGCTCCAGGTAGAACTTGGGAGGGTAGCTGGGAGATGGATTTGCTGTTCATAAACAGACGGGGCATTGTTAGGTTTTTTTTGAGTTTGGTTTGGTTTTGTTGTTTTTGTGTGTGTGTGTTTGGTTTTTTTTTTTCCCTACATGTGGTGAGCAATTGCATTTGTACATCACTTGTTTTATATTTAATATTCTTCTTCTTCTCTTCCTTTGTTATCCTATTAAACCATCTTTTTCTCAACCCACGGGTTTTTTCCCCATTCTCTTGCCCATCCCCTTGGTGGGGGGAGGGGTGAGTGAGCAGCTGTGTGGTGCTTAGTTACCAGCTGGGGTTAAACCACAACAATCTCATAAATTAAAATAGAGATGATGTTTATTGGGATGAAATGGCAAAGGCCGAAATTCGGTATTGGTGTGCAGCTATTGCATCATAATTGTGGCCACACTGGTCTACAACATGTGGCCAGATGTTGTTGACACAGTATGCAATATTGAATAACAAGGTTGCATTACTGTTATAAACAAAAGTTGTTTGGTTTCAAAGCTGCATAGATTTAATGAAGGGAATATTGAACTGCCTGCTTTATAGTGATATAAAGGCAGTCCATTAAGAAGAAAAAAAAAGGGGGGGGGAGGGGAGCAAGGAGCAGCAAGTTAGTGTAATTAATACTCTAGTGACAAAAACAAAGCCACAGCATAGATGATCATATTGGAGAAGTCAATAGCTCGTGTAAGTTGATGATAACCAGTACCTCCAAACAGTAACATTACAGACCATTTCTAACTTTGTATTTTGTATTCTACTTTGCTTCTATATCTTTTCACTCTTCCCATGAAGCTGATGAATGATGATTTGGAAGAAGTGAGATTTGCTTGGTAGCATTTTTGATTGGCCAAATTTTTCTGCTGTCTCTCTGGAATAAGCCAACAGTCTCTTAACTAATGGATCTGATAGAGATTCTGACAGTCCAATCAAGAAAGATCAACTGCTGAGAAGAATCCACAATTTAACTAAATAAATGCTGGTTCAAATATTAAACTTGACAGAGAATGCTTTTTATTTGAATGAAAGTAAAACTGGTTAATCATTGTGAGCTTGTGTGAAATAATATAGAAACTCAGTAATTCACACATTTTAGTGATGTGCTGTTCATTCTTTAAAATATTTCTACTTACTTGAGTTCAAGCTACTCAACCACCAGCTTGTACTACTGTGTCTGTGGATACTCCTGCACCAATGTAATCTTGGTCAGGCAATGAATCTCCATTTTAATATAAATGATAAAAATAGTCTCTTTTCTGAATATGGGTTAATGAGCTGTTACAGTTTTGTAGCATTCATTTCACAGGGCAGCAGCTTGGAAGTGAAGGCTTGCAGCATTCAGGCTGCCTGTGCAGTCTTGGATACCTTCAGTGTTTCTTGTGTATTTTATCACTCACACCTTTGTCTTTCCCATGCTTCTTTCAACAACTATAGCTACCTTTCTCTTCTCCCTTTCTTTTTCAACCTGTTCAGTTTTGCTGTCTAACTTGCATTAATCTTCAGTCTGATCATGTCTGTTCCTTCTCTCCAACCCAGTACAATACATTAGCATTACTACTTTTGAATGATAGAGACAGATATTCTCATAAGGGTTTTAATACCCCTACAAGTCTGACCTTTCAAAGTCTGTATTATGTTGTTTCTTGCCTCTTCACGCTTGTACTGCAAAATTCAAGAGTTGCTTCCTTTCCGTATTCTCTCTGCTGGAAGCACAACAGCGTTCAAAATAGTACGAGGGTCATGTAGCTTCTAAGTGGCTTCTCTGTATTTGTCCATACAAACCAAAACTGCAATATTTGGTTATCTTTGAACAATACATTACTTGCCTATGTGTAAACTTTTTTTAGGTTTAGTATAAGTGTGACAAGTTAATTTGATAAATACATCCTCCTATGGGATTTGCACTGGTCGAATAAAAGAGTTTAATTACGGTAGTGTGAACTGCTTGCACAGAAATGAAGGAAATGTTTGGCTGACACTGTAACAAAGATGACTAGAAAGAATAGAGGGAGTTGTGTACACAAGCAGACACAAAGATTTTGTTTTCATTTAAATATTTTGATTTTTTATTTTTTTGTTTTCCACTTAGAAATGCACTTTCAGTACTTTTCTGGGCATTTTCTAATGCAATACAATACCTCATTCAGTGATTGGGTCTGTAAAGGCTTGTAAGGACTTGAAGACTTACTAATATATATGCATAGATATACCTCCATTGCAAGTATTTCGTAATGCTTTTCCTTATCTTTGACTTTCACTTCAAGTACTTCTCTTTGGACTACTTTATAGCAGAAACTTGTTAACTAGGATTTTTATCATTCTTTTGCTAAAGACAGATGTTAATTTTTAAGAAAATACAAATTTTTTTCAGAGTATGAAACTGTCCGTCTTTAAGGATAGGTATGCTTATGGTTCTTCATATTCCTTCATACATAGCTAGGTAAATGTGCAGTGGAAAGAATGGAGAAATATTAAAAACTTCCTACTTTACTGAAGATAAATATCTCATTAGTGAAGAATAATGTTTTTAGCTGTCATGCCATGTTCTTGGCTGATGTAAGATGTACAATTTTAGTCTTTCTCTTCAGTTTTCTCTCTAGAGTTTATGTATTTCAGTTTAAGGCATTAACAATGCTATCTTTTTTGTATTATGGCCGGGGAATTAATGTGTATTTCTGCCCTATGCCACTTGGACCCCCTTCTGTGGGGATTTAGATACCTCTGTGCAATAAGTTAATGAGGATGTTGTTGGTTCTTGAACTCTCAGTGACACTATCAGAGCTGAACACAGTTTCTTCTGTAAAATTTCTATCAGCCTCTGCTCAAAATATTGCTAATAGGTTAGTAGAAACTAAGCCTAGTACTACTGTTTTAAACAGGAAGGGTTTTCTTTACTCCCCAATGTGTTCTAGTTAAGAAAAAGCATGACCCTTTGTATATAGAGTTCATTTAGGACCTCCAGTACATCTTTTCTCACAATGTATGGAATTTTTCTAGATTTTTTTTTTAAAAAGCTGGTATTCATAGCATAGATCTTTTCTTGTTTCCTTTCCCACTGAAAACTTGATCTTGCAGCTGAGACACTTTACAGTGAATCAAAACACTGTATGTAAACTTATGAATCCTGAGTTCACAGATTGGTATCACTGTATTCTAGTTTGTGTAACTGTAAATGCCTGAGTAGCCAAGATATCCATCTAGGACTTGCATATGTTCCGATGTACCCATGGTGGGTGTTACTGTTTAGGTATAAGGTTAGTAAAGCTGGCTTTATCTGCTTCATAGCCTGAGGTCAATATAAATAAATAAAAAACCCTCACTTGAATCTGAACACTTCTGTATTTTGGATAAGAACTATACAGACAGCACAAGTTTTCAGCTAGTTCCTGTCTCGGTAATGATTAAAGATTATAACAAAGAGCTTTCACCTTGCAAAATATTTATAAACAGAAAAGGAACTTGGCTAAAACTTTTTTCTTTTTTTTAGCAAAAAAGTCTGTCCTGTTATGCAAACAAAACAAAGGGCAAGGAAAAAAAAACCACTTTAATTTTTGCAAAATAAGCCTGTGTGGAAAGGTCACTCAAATACTTGCCACTTAGTGCTTTTGATTGTGGCTAGAAGATTTAAATTTAATTTTCCCTCTTATTTTGAAAAACTCATAGCAAGTAAATTTGCTTGATGAATTAAAATACAGATGTGTAGCAAGTGAACAGGTTCACCTGTGTTCTCTCTTAAGCGGGAAACAGTGATGGTGTTTTGTGGGGTTTTTAGAGACAATATACACTGTATTTATTGATGTGTTGCTCTCCTCTGATTTTTATATACAGTTTCACACAAGTTAATATTGCCAAGTATTCATAGAAACATGGGCTAAAAAATGTTAGTTTTAAAAGTAGGGAAACATAAGACCATAAAGTTTAAAATTGTGTGTGCAAAAAAACCACCATGATAAAAGCTTCTGCAATGGTCCTAGTTTCTGAAGAGGCAAAACAGAAATGTGAGAACAGATGTTTATTTTCTTTATACTTTGTTGGTCTCTAGGTGAGATGAAAGAATTGAAATAACTAAAAATGGAGGAGAAAGTTAAGCAGTTTTCAATCTTAAAATAGTTTTATTTTAAACTTTATTTGGAAAAGGCAAGGAATGGAGTTTTGACTCTTTATAAATGTATTTCTACTAGTTAAAAGTAATTTCACTCTTTCAAAACAGAAAGATCTACTTAGATCCCCTAGGATCCTAAAGAATTTCTTTCAACAAAGTAAATAAGACTTGTGTGTTCAAGTTTCTTTTTTATTGTTTTATTGATGCTTGGTTTGGTCTTGCAGACTTTTAGACAAAATATATGGAATTTGAAAAAAGCTTTAAACAGCATTGAAGTAAACACCTTGCCGATTTCCATTACCATCTCTATGGTAAATCTGTTAAACAAGTTTTAGCAAAGTATGAGTTTACTCCACAGGTAGACAGTAATGATGAGAATCCAAATGAGAAACAATAGACCTTAAAAATACTGAGGTATTAATTTCACTTACTGCAGTTGCTGCTCAACATGGCAATAGGACTTTTTAAAAATATTAATTGGATTACAAAATGAAAATGCATGCTGACTCTAGCTTGTTTTATTTCTTCTGGCACTCTGCATGGGCTTGGTTTCTGTTTTGAAAGCTGCAGTATGAAATTCCCTATGAAACAGAGCTGTCTGTGTGAAACATCTTATATCCATTAAAAATACTCAAGCAGAGAACTCTTTTTGCTCAGCAGGATTTGAAGAGCATTGCAAAGAAAATAGAAATTTCTAAATATATCTAATTTTATGTTGAACTGAAGCCACATGTCATAAAGATGAAAACATACCATAGTTAATGATACCAGAGCCTTTCCTTTTGCCTAGTTGAGTTAGTTTAAATACAGAGAAATGTACTTAATGAATCTACGGAGACAATGATTCACTGATTTTTCCTTTATTTAGATTCAGAGCAGGATGGTTTCCAAAGGTACTAGATATCCACTAATCCTAATAAAGTCCGCACAAGCTGTAGGTGTTTCACACTGCTGGAAATAGGGCCATAACAGTTTGATGAAAAATATATAGCAAGCCTGTTTAAACAAATATAGCATAGAATGGTGTTTATCAGATTCTGACAGAGATACAGCTAGCCAAAAGTCTTATGCAGACTAGCACTGTATTTTAATGAGTTATATTCATCTATCATAATTCTGTGAGCTTCAGAGAAATTACTACTTGAATTACTTTGGTTTGAGTGCTTTGCAAAAAGTACAACAAAAATCTAGGATAAAAATACATTCCACAGCTAAGAATGTAGAAACAAAAAGCTTAAGACATTCTACTGACTTCTTGCCAAGAAAATCTTTGAGCCTTCCTATTCCATGTTGGTCTGTATTTAGCAGATGAGGTTTAGTTCTTCACAGTTCTTGTTTGAATTGTGTTTTCTGCTCTGAAGTGCTTGGCACTTCAAAAACTATTACTTCCTAGTCTCTCAGTGTTTCTGTCCATGGCATGTGTTGAGTTGCATCTGTAGACATTCAAGGCAAAAAATAAGCTTTTCCTTTTCAGTTTACTTTGCTGCATTGACTTGGCAGCATTGATTGAGTTCTTCCTGAAGAAGAGGAAGCATGCTTTTTTCTGTAAATTAACAGTACAGTTTTCTAATTTTCTTACTCTGGAACAGGGTGCAGGGAGTTAAGTTGCATAATGGTCTCTGCGCATAAAACAAAGACCCTCAGGTCTCAGCTGTCTCTTGCCAGCAATTCTGAAGATGTGCTTCCCTCTTGGACATTGCAGTGACTGTGAAAAGCTGATGATCCCTTTTAAAGTGAGAGCACCTCTGGTTATACACAAACTAAGTAAATACTATTGGGCAAAAGCAAAGTTCTTCTATCTCTGCATTCAGCTGAAGGCAGGAATTCTGTTCCTTGTAAGATTTGGCAGAAGGAAGCAAACAGAGCTTCATCTTAGGGTCTCTTTCAAAGAGATAATACCCTTTCACAGAGTTGCATGATACCATATGTATCCACAGAAATAATCACTATTAAACACTGACAAATATTTTTACAGTACTTCTTTATAGTTAGAATTTTTCATTCAAAAAAATTAATGAAGCATTGCTAAGCTTTCACTATAAGCTTGCTTTCTTGCTGTTACTATACATTTCAAATGTTCAGTATTGACATAGTAACTGCATATGTGGATTTAGAGAAGTCCATTCAACGCTTAAATGAGACCATAAGGAATGTAATATTTTCTAGTTGAATATCTGCCCAAGTAAGGACCACTTTTGTGTTTTTAGATAGCTACACTTTATTTAAAAAAGCCAAACAACCCACAAAAAACCCAACCAAACCCTGCAATGATAGTGATTCCACAATCAATTTGTGCAATCTATTCTCTTACTTAATTGTTCTCTCTCTCAGAAATATTTTCCTAGTGCCTAGCCTATGCTCAAGTATGATCCCTTTCTTTTGCTGTCTAATGAGAGATTGACATGAATTTAATTTGGTTTTTCCTTGTAGCTTTCTCTGTATTTGAAGACTCTTGTGTGGTCCCTTGTCAGACTTCTTTTCAATTCCAAGCTGTCTGGATAGGGACTCTCATCTTAGTGCCAGTCCGCACAGCCCCGTCAGTTCTTGATTCCTGTGAGCTGTAACAATGTGCAAAAGGAACCGTCAATATACTATTGTTCCAGCATCCTATTATGCTATTCCTAATGCCCTACTAGATAGCATCTGTGTTAAATATATTAGTTCTCCTATTAAAGAGCAATGGAGTGAAAAAATGAAGATAAGACTCTTGCTTTCTTTCCTAAATATTGACTTCTTTTATTCCATATATTTATTGAACCAAAAAGTTTGCACAGAAGTTCTGAGCGAGTTACAACCTAGTGGTAAGCCGTTATGGTGCATTTCTTCTACAGCCTGATTCTCAGATTGTTACCTAGAGACATTTCAAAAATCCTCTGTGGTCCTGCCTTAAGATGGTATAAAAATATCTTCAAGTTTCTCGCATAAATCAATCTGATGGGAATGTTATCACAAATAACCATATCATAACAGAACATGTGTTGATGTTGCTACAGAACTCATAGCTTTCCATCAAGCACAACCTCCTTAGTCTTTTGCAAGATAAAAATGATAATAACACCCTTATGTATGCTGGTCTGAGTCTGCAAACAGCAATATTTGTGAATTTGCCGCAGGAAGGAATTTACCAATTTCATGGAAATATGTTGTTCTTGCCTTTAGTGGAGCAGTAGAAGGGGAAAAGGGAAAAAGGAAGAATGTGATAGAATTTTCTGTGCTGTCATACTAATAGGCTTTTCTCTGACTTTTATTTGTAGTTAGTATTTTGCAGAGCTTGAATACAAATTTAAGGGTCCTTTTTCTTCTTAAATGAGTAAAAACTTTATATTCTCAGCAGTTGTCTGAAAATCTAATTCCATGTGCATTTGTAATTTGACTTAATATTGTTCACTTATTTGAAAAGGCCACAGCTCCAGAACATCAGTTGGATTTCTGTGTGGTTAACACACACACACAAAAAAAAGTAGAAGTGACAATGATGAACTTGTGTTTGACCAGGTTATTCTGTTCCTTGCTAACTATCTAAAAGCATATTGTTAATCACTGCACAACTGTCTAGCAAATGCAACCACCATTTGGTTAATCAGAAGAAGCAAAAATGATATTTGCCATTTTTCAGAACAATATATCTCTTCCTAAAACCGTCTGACTTCTTAGCAATAGTTCTCAACGTGTGTGTTTGTAAGAAAAACAAGGTGTCTGTCTCATGAGGATGCAACTTCCCCAGTGGCTTCAGCCTTCTCCTGAGAGGCTTTTGTTGTGCTCTTTGGTATCCTATTAGTCTTCAGCATTTTGGTCCCTTCCATCCTTCTGATTTACTTATTTCTAAATAAAAATTGGACTACTACCTCAGTAGTTAAAAGCATAAAAGCTACTCCAGACAAGTGGTGGTCATAGCAGCATTTGTAGCTTACTGCTTCCAGTGACCTGAGTTCTGTCTGGTACGAAAAGGAGATACCGCTTGTCTCACTTTCTGTTTCCTAAACTGCATTTTCTATCATGTATCCTTTCTGCCATGGCAACCTGGGCTGCTGAGAAGAGCTATATATTAGGGAAACAATGATCTGAAGGAAAAAATGCCACCAAAAACCCCCAACAAAACCCCCAAACAATAGGGCACAACGAGGAAAGTGCTGCTTTGATGTTTTTTCCACCGGATTTGCTGAGATAGCTGCTTCCGCAGTGCACTGCTCACAGGAGTACTTCTTGCTCAGCCTGGTGAAAGTAGACTTGTGCCCTGGTTGTGCTGTGCCTGGGCTCTCAGCAGAGCTGGAGGAGGGTGCGCTGGCAGCCTGGGGTGGCAGCTGTGCTAATGCCAAAATAGAACCAAATGCTATTATCTCCTTCTGTGTTGTTACCGGGGGCACTGGTACAGCCCCTAAGCTTTTTTGAAATGAAATTGAGTCAAGGCTTCTTGTTTAGGAGCTATGACATTTCTTCCATTTCCATGCAACAAATTTCCCTTTTGACTGGAACAAATTATGTAGCTCTCAGTGCAAAGAGAAATGAAAGAAATGCCAGGGCTATCATCCAAGGTGGAATTCAATTCTTACCTTTTCTATTATGCAAATGTGAAGCAGAACTATTATCTCTTTGATGGAGGCTGTACTTACTGAACATAAAGTAATACACTTCAAGTGAAATTGCTAATGATTTTATATAGAATTACTGCTAAGGAAAATAACCTTTTTGGGAAAATATGACTTACTAAGAGATGATTCTTAACTTTAGACAGAAGTATAGTTGCTATTATTACTTACTGAAATATATAGCTTTATATTCTTTTTGCTCAGAGTATTCAGTTCTAAACCCAGTTGTTCACATTATCTAGTAGATATGTATATTTCCTGCAGATTATTTCTTGAAAAACTAATGCTACATATTTATATGGTTTGCTCTAACAGTAAGGCTAGGGAAGGGAGGGAAGTCTTAGGTAGTTAAATGCATTTCTTGTTTTTCCAGCATCTTTTGCCTTTCCACTTCATGTCATGATTATTTGGATTTGCTGTGCTCCAAACTACAGCAATGTAACCATTGCATACTTTAAAACATTTACTATGTGCATCTAAATACAGAGAGTATCTATCCATTTATATTTGTCAGGCATTGTATGCAAGATTAAAAAAAAAATCAGTTGGATAAATTTTGAATCACCATTTCTATTCTTGGAGGGGTGTGTGTGTAGATATTCTCTACTAATAAACTATTTTCTCATCTTTTCCTCTGTATTTTGGGATAATACCTGCATTGAGCCAGCAGGATGATTCTGTTCTGAACTTGACTGGCAGTTTATCCTGTTTAATCAACAGTCACAAGTTAGGCATTTCATTTTCTATAAATCTGTGTCACTTCGAGATCTGCCAATAAGCTCTTGTCATCTTTTCATACATATATCTATATCTTGCTCTGAGAAGTTTAAAAAAACCACACTAGTACAAAAGAAGGTGATGGGCTTCAACCAATTCTAGAAGTGGAAGGAATTAGCTTAGTTTGAGGCAGATGATTGTGATAGAAAGCACTTCAGAGAAGAAATTTATGCATTCTTCCCAATACTACCTCTTCTGCTGAGTAGATTAATGATAATCCAGTGTTTTCAATCTTCCTGTACAGATAAATGATAAAAAAAAATGCACTTTATTCACAACCTAAATCGCATTAACAGTAAATATCTCTGTGCATAACCAGCACTGATGATTAGAAAGCACTGAAGTATCTCAGATCTTCTGCTTTATCCTTCTCCAAATCTACACATCCATTCATCCCCTGCTGTCCATGGTCCCCCAGTGTGACCTGAAGCCAAGGCTTTGGGTGAGCACGCCCTCACAAATCACTGCCTGTTTCTTTCCGAAGCTAACTAGAGGGACAGAGATTTGGTCTTTTTCTGTCTAATGAAAAATGAGAATCTGGCTCTTCCTTTGAGGCTATGGCATTGACAGTCTATTATCTTTTCAAGAATAGGAATTAATTTTCAGAAAATGAATGCATATACTTAAATGTGTGCTTCAAAAGATGTCTAAAGAAAGCGATGAGAAGAATTAATTTCATTGTAGGTGGCTAATACTTTTTTTAATAAATAAACTCCTGCAGTTATTTCCCTTTGAAACTGAGGTTTATCTGAACTTTTTGAGGAGCAGAGGAAGAAGGTTGAAACAAAATCATGTGTATATGATGAGCAGTGTGAATTTCTCACACCTCCTTTTTGTAAGCACGAATGGCTCCTTTCTTCTAATAACTTTGATTCTATTCATTTAGTAAATGTACAGTACCTCAAAGCAAACTTCATTTCTTTTCAAAATACTTCTTTATTTTAAGAGCTGATATCTACCTAATTTTATTAGTTTTCCCACTCAACCCTAGTTGCAAAGATTTGGTTTTTCTCAAATATTATATAGACAATAAAAACCAAATTACTTTCATTTCTATCTCATGCACAGAGGTCCATGTTTCTCCCAAGCCTGCTATCGCTCCCTGGTTTTGATGAAGACATGCACAATGTTACAGTTGTGACAAGTACAGCACCTTAGAGATATAATAGTGTTATAGACTGAAAGGGGTGGGGGGGGTAGGGCACAAAATAAAATATCAATGTCTTCCCACCAACATAACCCAGCCTGCCATGATGGACAGATATATAAACTGGGCATTGTTTATGGTTACTCAGAAGAAATGAAGTATTGTAAGTCTGAGTAGTTTATCATATTTTTATTATATGAAACACATTTGCTAAGCATGCTAGGGATGAAAACAGACCTCTAGTTTTATATAATGTGACCAAATACATTCCTAACATAGGTACCTTTTTTCCTTTAGTAAGACTTATTTTCCATCCTCCTTACTTGTTATATGCTAGCTGCCAGCATTTTTCCCCCAAAATCATGAGTGAAGACAGTATTTGTGAGCCAAATCCCCAACAAGGGATGTAGTATATGCAGTCAAAAAAGGCTCTGTAAAAATATCCTTATGTTGCAGCATTGCACAGGACCAGTTTAATCTCTCTGTATGTATGTGTTTATTAGATATTGTTGGAGAGAGAGTATAGAAAATATTGGGAATTGGTGGAAAAAATGAGAGATTAGGAGAATTTATTTAAATGAAACCTAAGTATATTCAATTGTTTTTACTATTGTTCCAAGAGTTCAATGACTGGTTTCTCTAACCTGCTTCTAAAGCATATAATCTACTATAAGAATTAGTGATGAAAAGAAAGTATCAGTGTCAGATGCTTAGTTTACCTATGCATACCATGTTACCGATGACTTAGGGGGGTGCTACTGGAGAGAAGAAGATTACAGAAACATGAGGCCAAATATAGACAGAGTCACTGAAAAGGTTCTTTTCAGTATTTTTGCTCAAACTTCTTCTTTTCTTCTCCAATTACCTATATGTGTTTACAGTACTATGATCTCTGCATACTTTTGCTTTCTGTTGAGGGAGCTTCACCAGATCAAATAGCTGTATTATCTCACCTAAAACTTTGAATTTTACACATGTGACATTAAGAGGATAATACTTTGTATACCTATTTAATCTAGTTTTTGTATTTACATATAGAACATTGCTTGCAATTTACATAAACATACAAACCACATTTATCTATGGAACAGTCGAGAATGTGACTGTATGTTTGCTTAGAATAAAGTAGTATCTGACAAACTAGATACATGACAGAGAAATCATGTACAATTATGGTTATTTCTAGGAAGTTCCTGAGAATATTTTTACTAATTTCTGCTCTATCTCCATAAGAAACTATTTTTCCTTAGAAGCACTGAAGCACTCCAGGCCTTGTCACCTTGCTTGTTCCCAGTTAGTATTTTTGTGATGACATCAAGAGCAGGAGCTCCTCCTCTATTGTACATTACTGTAAAAAAGAAGCGTGAAAGGGGCTGTCTTGTATCATTTGATCTGTATTTAGGAATACAAGTAGTAGGATGGTATGCAATAGTTCAATGCATACATTTTGTTTGAACAAACAAACAAAAAAACAGCAGCAATAAAAAAAGTTGTATAAAGACATTTGTTTCCCAAAATAGAGGGAAAACAAGATGAATTGTTACCATACTAACTTATCCTCTGCTTTAATCTTAGTGGCAAATCTATGCGCTTGCTCACAGCAGACTGTAAAATTTTAGTGTTGTTCGTATCTTCAGTGCATGTAACAGGGAAAACTTGACTAAACTGCATCTGGCTTTAGGTTGTCACACAGAGTACCACTAACAAAAGAGGTCTGGTATTTCAACTTAGTTAATGTCTCTAAGAACAGATTTTTTTCCTAATTTTGGTAGATAGAAGGTAACATGCCTTCAAGAGCCATCTATCATGACTGAAAAATGCATGATCTTATGCATATCCTATTTCATATCCCCTGTGTAATAATTAGTGTCATTGCATGTTAAGTAGGTTGGCTATTTATGAAGTCTGTGCATCAGATAATTGCAGTTTGAGTAATTAAATCAGGTTTGGAATTTCGGTGCTCTGCTTTCAGTGTAAGGATTCATTTGAGTACTTGACAAACACTGTACTGTCAAGTACTGTCATAGGAACTAACACCTTATGTGATTCTGGAAAAACAGTGGAGAGAGTTGTAAATCTAATCAGCAAGCCTGCTGCAAGAATATTATCACATTAGCACTCTGGAACATCTTTCTGGCTGTATGCTCATACAGGAGATTGGACATGCTGTAAAGAAATTTCCATTTATGCTCACGTGTATGATCAGAAAATCTGGTAGTGTTGGTATAATGGTAGAGCTCTGGAATTACCTTTGTGCTATATTTTTGAAAATATAATATTTAAACATGAAATGGAAATGGATGATGGTATTTTTCAGTGTCTTTCTAATTAAAAAGCATGGTCTGCAAACAAATCAGAATGCTTTTGATGATTTTGTTTAGTATCTAACCTTCATGTTGCGCTGATTTCTTATGTAGGATTCTGCTTTGGCAAAAGTATTCTAGAAAAAAAACATATTTTGGCAAGCTGGTTTGACTTTTTTTTATTAAAAAGCCATATTTTTGTAAATGAAATGTTGCTGGGTTTGTGAATAATCACACAGTTTTTTCTTCTGTAGATAGAATGGGGATTGCAGTCTGACAACCATATCCTAGAGGAACTCCTTACTGCTTGATTCTCCTCTTCTCTTTTTCTTAAGTCTACTTTTGTTTCTAATTTTCCTCTAAGCAAACCTAGACAGATTTGATCTCTTGATTCCTTTGTACACTACACCTAAGTAAGCAAGCAAAGGCTTGCTATTGTATGTTTTACATACATCATAAGATTTGCCTAGGTTGTTCAGATCACTTCTCTTACCTAAGACTTAGAAACTTCCTACGTTTTCTGCTATCATTTAATTTCAAGTGACACTAAATTTAATTCCATCTCTGAATTAAAGGGCATACTGAACATATTTTCTACTACAGTAGATGTAGGAGAGAGCAAGAAGACTAAAAAACTATTATTGTTCAGCAGTAAGTTCATAGGAAGACTAGACAAAGGCGAAACATAAAAAGAACAGCATATTTTTGCCAGAGATCCCTTTCATTTTAAATCATCTGTGCGTGAGTGTCCATAGAAATAGGAGTTCACATCTGTGATGAGATCACAGAAATTATCTCATTTCAAAATTTTAGTAAGTCTCAAGCAAGTATTTTTAATCTACTCCCACCTAGCTTTCCAAAATGTGCCCTGGATAGCTCAGGTAACCAGGAGTCATAACGGCTTGACAGATGCTACTCCTTTACAGCCTGCCAGGCCAGCCAGCAAAGAGCTCTCAGAGGCCTTGCACATAAATTTTTAAGAATTGAGGAAGCCATTGGCATTGCATGCACAATGAATTTTGACTATGTGATGCAGAGTATTTCTTCTGCATATGCAGTACACAGAAATGGTGTATATGTACGTTGGCAGCTACCCAGGGGGATTGTGGCAAAATAGCAAAGCAGATGAAGATTTGCTTTGATTAAGTGACAAATTTCAGTAAAATATTTCATTTCCAATTAGTATATCTCTAACCAAAACCATAAAATGAAATACTAAACTTAGACACTTCTGTAAAAAATAGATTTATAATTAAATTCATAAGAGATATTCCACTGATCACAGAAAAATCTAGTAAGAGGTTGGATGGGACCTAGGTTTATTTCCTCCTTCTCTTTGGAATGAGTTTGCTTCTCTCAACTCCTATCAGTGTCTTTTAATCAGCTAGAAATATTGGCTACCTCCGTGGGCACATGATTTAAAAAAACCATCCAAACCAATACCACACCCCCCCCCCCCCCC
>VXBL01003188.1:561054-606367 GCA_013400195.1 Aramus guarauna
CACTTACTTGACAGGTTTCAAGGACTGGTAGCCAGATATCTAATCTGGAATGATCAGCTACTGGCCTGCAACGTCCCTCTTAATTTTTTCAAATTTGTGGTTCTTTTTTTTTCCTTTTAAATGGATCAGCATTGCTAGGATAAAGGAGATAATTTCTGGAATATCCACTAGAGTCCTAGCCAAAATGTTTGTGGGACAACAGGATGACCTAAGCACAAGTCCCCTTTCTTTTTGATTCAGAGCAAGGATGTCAGGTTTTTCCTCCTAAGAGGTGAAGTATTGGGTAAAGATCGGTAAGAACACTGGCTTTATCAGTCTAGCTAGCCTTTCAGAAACTTAATCTAAGTTAATAAATACAAATCAAATCCATGAATAGTTTTAGGATAAGAGGGGAAAAGAGATTTCTTTTTTTTTTTCTCCCCATTAATTAAGCTAATAAAATTAGAATTGTAGGCTGTCATAATGTTATATTTTTATAGACCCTTCACAACCGTAAAACAATATTTTGAAATTTTAATAAAGTTGCTTTTGATACCTCTTGTTACTTTTGACCATTTTATGTTAGTGGTATGAGGTATCCATGGCATTATTGACCTTTTAGTCTGAAGAATATGTTCTTTATATGAACAACTTTCATCCTCTGTTCTGTCCATACGAATACCTCAGCATTTTCTTTTATAGAACTGTTATACTTGGTCACAAGTTTGCCAAAGTAAACCTATTGTGGGACACAAAAATTATTTCTGAAGAATTAGGAGCCATGGGAGAATTTGACCATGGGCAAAATATAACATCATTTTTTGTGTGCCTGTTGTTTAGGTATAAACGGACAAAGTAAGAAAATGCATAAGAAAATCCCCAACAATTTGGAGCAAAATATATTGTCAGAATTGGTTAAAAATAAGTGCTCAGCAGTATCAGAAAACAAAAAAATAAGTGCATAGGGCGGTGATAATTGTGGGTTTGTATGCATGAATCCATATGCACACTTTTGGGTCTGAGAACAAACAAAATGGATTTTACAGTAAAAAAAAAGTTTGACATATTCTATCTTTAAAATTGCCATGGCTTTTCAAGAACCTTGCAATTCAAACTCCTCAGTGATCCTCAATGCTTTTAGTGTAAGAGAATCAGACTACTTATATATATGCTACACAAAAATATGAAACACTAAATTGTTCATGCCTTAAAGGTAGCGCTTTGCCCTTCATTTCTTAGTGTCATAAAAGTCATGCTACATCAGTTCCGTACCCTTCCACAACAAGGACAGGCAGTGAGAAAATCCTGTAATAATTTGCCATGTAGAGATCTGAATATACAAATTTGAAAGAGTTTTGGTTTGCTTTTTAAATTTTTGTATACTGTATTTGTTCATAAGTTAAATACATCAAACCTTAAGCTTACCACTGAAGGATACCCCATCTTTGCCTCTATAAAATTAATAGGATTTAAGAATCCCATTTTCTATTAAAATCATAATCTATAATATATAAAAAGCACTATAAATACATACACACACATGCATATAGATAATATACAAGTATCAAGTACTAGTTGTATGAAATGGTCTATCCTTAGTAGACAGATTTGCAAGTGTTTTCATAATCTACTTCTCAAATAGTCAACTTCCGTTATGCCTATATATTGACTCTTACTAAAGAAAAAAAGATTTTTTTATTGTTTTTTTTTTTCTTTTTTTTTTCCATTTTACTTCAGTGTGATGAGAATTAAACTGTTCAGGATGAGGCAAAATATGCCATTTAATTTGGGTTTGTGTACTTTTGGGTTTTACTCCACATTTTAAGCAAGGAAGTACCTGAAAATGGTATTATGTTAGCAAACAGCTGCAAAAGTTTTAGCTTCAGATTGTATTAATTAACACACCACCCTTCAGTGCTGAGCTAGTTAAATAGCAAATGACTTAATCCTGGTTTGGGTCTTCATTCTTTCTGTATCAAATAACACCTAGAACTGATGTGGCCATAGCTTGTGCTCTCTTCCTCATCTTCAACATTTCAATGAAAAATTAGTGGGTTTAATCTTGGGGTTTTTGGTTTGGTTTGGCTTTAAGGGAGATTATCACAGTCTTGATCTATGAGGTTGTTCTAAAGCCACTTCTTTACATTAATATTAATAACTTCTCTCATACTGTGCTAAGTGTGCTATATTGCTGAGCAGAGACTCTGAATCTCTCTCATCAGAATTTAGTTAATCTTTCCCTGAATTTCACTCTCTCTCACAGAGTGTTTCCTTTCTTGCTGAATATATACAATCATACTTTCATTATTGATCTGTCCTTTGGTGAAATAAATTCTAATAAGTGGAAGACAAAGATACTGGGGATAGAAAAGGAAGAATATGAACATACACACTCGTTTTTGCTAATTGTTTAATGCAACTTTTGTCTATAAGTGAAATGAGCTTACTTCATTGAAATTGTAAAAACAAAGGCCACAGAATCTTTTATGATGCCTTTCTATTAGAAGGCAAAACATATTCAGTGCAGTAGCTTCTAGACTTACAAGACCAAGTGAATCTTGGCATTCAGTTAAACAATAAGATACGGCAATAGGGTTACTGCTTCAAGACTGTCTTCACAGCTGGCAGTGTAGATACCAGATTACATACTTAAATTTATCGTTTTCACACTCAAAAACCTTTCGATCACCTTTCAGAAGCTTAGTTGGATTACTGTCTTCTTATTTCTACCAAATTGTTCTCTGTGGCAATTTTGTTAGATGCATCAGAAAACTGCATGACCATGTCCTATGTCCAAGCACAGAAATTTGAAACTCTCTTGTCTCTCTGTTAAAGGTCTCTTTCCTTACCATGGATTTATAGAGAATGAAACAATTGATATTTATGGTCTTTTCCTGACCTGCATCTTTCAAAGAGTCAGAGGCATTAGGGAGAAAGGGCTATTCTGGAGAGCAAGGAAAAGAACCAGATTCTGGTTTCCCTGTTCCCCAAAACAGTGAGGTAACAGCTAGGCTGAAATCATATTTCTCTCCTGTTTAGAGACAGGATAGCTTCTCTTTTTCCTCAAAGCATCCTGAAGCCATATGATTAGGGTTGTTCGAGGTAAAGGAAAGGTAGACTGGAGCTTCTTCTGAAGAGCAAGGTGAACTGGTCTCCCACTTACTGAATAATTTAACCATTTGGTTTCAATGCAAAAGGGAGCTGTCACCTCTTCATTCACCCTGTGTCTTCAAAGGTAACGGTTGTGCTGGAATGAAAGTACAGTTAGACATATAGATGTTTAATTCATTTTATCACAGGTGCCTAACTCTTGAGTTAGGTGCTTAAGCTTGGCCAGAGTGAATTTCAGAAACGGTGGTGCTCTCCTGCACGGCTTCCCGTTAGAGGCTTATATTTTGCTGTTCAATAACAGTGAAATCAAGGGCCTGACTTTGAACTTAGTTAACTTCAGCAGCTAACTTTTAGGCTCTGCAATACTGTTTGTGTCAGCAACTGTGTATTTTTTTGAAACAGCAGCACGCTACTACCAGTCAAATACTTAATGTGTAACTCAGCAGAAATGTAAGTCATATGCTACAAAAGTGATCACGGTGTAAATTCAAAGTGTTCAGTTCCATATTTGTTACCAGCTTGTATTTGGACAAATTACTGCTGAGTAAGTGGGCATTTTGCCTTGAGAAAGGTGCCTCTAATTGCTATAGCACAGTAATGGTGGTGCTAAAATACTTCCATCGGATTTATATTCAAGTTCGTTTTTGGGGTTTTTTTTTTGCTGATGCAGGTTATATTTAATTAGTTAGTAATATATGTATATAAATGGTGGATTACATACTGATACATATGGTCATCTGTGCCTCCTTCCTCCAGCCCCAGTAAGAACTTAGTGTGGTATCATGCACTGAATCTTACTCATTTGAATTGTTGCATTACGAGTAAAAAAAACCCCAATCAGAATGACATATTTTGGATTTTTAACATTTTTAAAGCTTTTTCTGCATCTTTATTATGATGGATTGTTTCTAGTTCAAGTTCTTTATGTAAAATCTGAATACTCTTCAGTAGGTTGGTTTGTTTTGTTTTTTTTTCAGTAGACTTTGAGGGCTCTTAATGGTACTTTTGAAATAGGGTTTTTTTCTACAAATGCTCTGTTACAGTGATTATTTTCACATTTGGTAATTGTCCAGCACATTAAATTGATATGGAGAGATGTATTGCTGTTATACTTTTAACTTGATTGCATGCATTTCCTCATTTCTAATTGCTTCCCCTGAGAAGTTGACCTCCTTGTAATGTATAGCAAGAACTTTTTTAATTTGGCAGTGATTGTCAAAGCCTCTTTATCTGATTATTTAATTTCATATTTGGTGTTATATTACTAGATGTGTGTGTGTATAGATATTCTGCTTTTCAGAGCACAAAAGGCTGAGAAAAGTTCCTGAGCTGATGCCTCAGGAGCCTCCTGTGAGAATGCCATTACAATCTCAACAATGCATTTCCTTTTAGTATTTTGGTAACTTTTCAGCACCAGGTAGTTTATTGGTACTGATAAAAAAGAACCTTAGTTACAAGGGTTATCTTGAGATTGAGAGGCCAGGAGATAACTTCTCTGTGAGAGTTTATTTTAAAAATCTGAGTGGTGAGTACAAAATACTTGTACTCCTAGGAGGAAGAGAAAAGTGTCCTGGTAGAAAATAACCAAAGACCAAAGCAAAAAAAGCCACCAACCAACCAAGCAAAAAACACCCCAGAAACAAAAGGAACTAACTGTAGAGTGATTATTAAGTCTCAGAAGCAGCTGGTTATTCTCTAGTTTGATCAAATCTGGACTATGATCTTCCAATCTAGACTCTGTAGATAGAGTATTATAGTAGTTACTCTCTAATGATTTTATTCTTTTTTTCAAAGAATATGTAAGCAAGTATCTTGTATCATAAACAGAAATATTACTGAAATGTTCTGTTATTTTAATCTAATGTTATCAGAAACATCTTAACTCTATGGTTCAGTTTAATCATTACATTGTAATGTATTGGAAGTTGTAAAATAAAGAAGTTGCTTTAATAAAAATATTCAAATGTAAGATTGTACTTTATTAATTTTTAAACATACACTGAAATGACTGACGAAAATGTGGATTTTTGTCTGTTAACTTTATTATAGCAGCAGGCAATGGCTATATATTTGAAAGAGAAACTTGCACAGTATCTCTTTGTTGGTCTGTTCTTGGTATCTAAGAAAGGCTGCTTCATACTCTGAGGCACAGGATTAATTTGAATTGTTTGAGGCTTGGATGCCTATTAGGAAAGGAAGTCAGCCCTTTACCGCTGAGTGGAATTACTCTGAGCTTTTCTGCAGATTTATCTATCTTATTTAGCACTGAAGCATAGATAACCTTAAAGATCCAGCACTGTTGTATTATAAGCCATTTATGATAGATGATGATGCATTGGACCAATTCTCAAAAGGGCAAAGTAAACTGTCTGGGTGACTAGAATACTACTTAATCTTTTATAGTCTACCTTTTCATGACTGTACATAGCAATCAGAACGGAAGAGAATCACAAAGTCACCTGCTCCTCAGATCAGAAGGTGATTGTGGCTTTGAGTAGATATTAAGCAGCCACAGCACTGCCTGGTCAGAAAGAGCAAGTGTACTAGCCTTTTACTTCTTGAAGATAATGTTCCTCATCAAGCGCTAAGGTTTGAAACCCAGAAGAGAATGATGTCACTTCCCTGTGGACACCACATCACAAACTGCCTTTCCACATAATCTGGTATCGTGCACCACACCATCTCTTCAGAAGAATTCTGGAGTGGAGTAGTGAGGCAACACAGGTTAGTGATAGAGTGCCGGCATTTCTTGTACTTTGCCCTAGGAAAGGAAATTAATTTCTTCATTTTCTTGAAGTTATAACTGTAATCACTTTTGCAATTAAAAACAAAGACATGCTTAGTCAGGAATATTGTAATGTGAAGTTTCTCCCTAAATGTGAACAAATGCAAACTTTTATGGAGCTGATACCTATTTAATTTCTGTCACAGAAATAAAGAATTATGTGGATGCTTTGAAATACTAAGAAAGAACATAGTACTTTGGAAGAACAATACTGTAGTTTCTGTGCAATAAAACCCCGTACCATGTTCGCTTCAGACTGTTATTAGATCCTAAAGATTATGGCTACTTCAGTGTGATTGGCTTGCATAAATATACTCTGTTCTTCAAGAATATCTGAGGGCAGCAAGACCAGAAGATGAATTGATTTTAAAAAAACAATTAAATTTTGGCCTGCCTAGACCATAAGACTTTTTTCTGGATTATCAGTCAACAACTGTTCAGAGAAGTTAGTCTTAATTAAATTATCTCTCTCCAAATTCTGGGACTGCCTAGTCCATTGATTCACTTTCTTTTGTAAAGAAGGTTTGTCACTCAAATATTAAGTGGCAGTAAAGCAGCATGCTTTATAAAGGAAGGAAGTAATCAAGTGTTCTGTAATTCTTTGAATTATAGAGCGACATTCTGGATATTTCACAATGTTTTCATTGCTCAGTTAGAAACTTTATTCTACTATAAATTCTAAAATCTATTAGTTAGGGTTTTATTGCAAGTGAAGTTTAGAAAAGACAGCCACTAGCACTAAACAGGAAGCATGACAGCAAGTATTAGGCCTTGCAGCTGCTGTCTATAATACAAAACAGCCATAATCCAGAACCTAGACCAGACCTAATTCTATTTCTTTCGCCCTCCCAACTCTTCTCAGATCTATGCAGCTAAACTCTCAACTTTTAATACTTGTACAATGTCTTTTGACACTTAGTGTTTCTTGCCAAAATAGCTATCTTATTAAGATATCTTCCCAAAATTAATTCATAATAACTATAGCATAAAGCAGCTAAATTTTTTTCACTAACACATTTCCAGATTTCAGCATAGCTTGTATCTAATGCTATGAACAATACTACAACTTCGTCTTTCTTTCTAGTGATTAAACCCCAGCGATTTTGAAGCCTGGCATGTGTGGGCTCTTTTTCTTCCTTTCTATTCCCTGACTCCAGCCCATGTCTCTCCCAACTTTTCCATCTGCTTCAGTGAGCTCAAGAGACCAAGAACTGTGTGAGAAATGTTCTAATCTGAGGAGACAGTTTGCTTGGCAAACTTGATTTCTTTGGGAATGCAGCACATATTGTGAGATAGGAGTTTATTATGTGAAATATTGCTTTAGGCTTTCAAATAGGCTTCAGTAGTTGTTCTCTACCGGGCAATAAAAATGTTTATCTTATGTTTACAATTTCCTGAGTTGTTTAAGGAGTAATAAAAAAGGAATGGAAAACCTTAAAATAAGGTATCTCATCTGACCTACTTAACAAACTTTCTAAAGAAAGATACAGATCAGAAGTTATATATGTCATAAAACATTAAAATCTATTTTATATCTAAAATGAAGGGCATTCAACAAATCATGTTTCTGCAATATGAATTATATGAGCAATTATTTACCTTGGCGAGTATGTGATTTTAACTAATATGTTTACTGACTTAGTTTCATGTATAGAACTCATTGAATTAAAAGGAAATTCTAAAGGTGAATTTTGACCTTGCAAAATGCCAAGATTTCAGTTCATCAGTAACACTGTAGTCATGTTAAAATATTTAACTATTTTGCTTGATGAAACTACATTTTTCAATGTTGTGAAGCTCAGACATTCTGCAGAAAATGGAGCTTCCTCTGAAAAAGTAAACTAAAAAAATGAGATATTGGAGACCCTACTGCAGTTAACATATTGGCTCTTCTCTGCGTGAATGATCTGGTGTCCAGGAACTGTTCTCTATGCTTCAGCTGTTCCTTCAGTGGGGCAATAAGAGGGTGTCTCTCATCTGTCTTACTGCTGTTTTAATGAAATAAGTAGAACTTGTTTGTGTTCTACAGCTGCTTACCAACGTCAAATTTTGTTGTGTTTGAAAGCAGCTAGAGCACACCTAGAGAAAGGACTTGGCACATCACTTAATGTCACTTACTTAGGAAACCAAGCTAAGAAACATCCTTGTACATTCTAAATATAAGCAAGGAAAAAGACGACAACTTTTTCATCAGCATTTCCTCACCAATATTTATTGTATTTCTTGGAGAAAATACAGCATATGTGTACAGCAATAGCCACCTCAGGGAGAGAATTATTTTAAACTAACTGCAATAAAAGGGCTTCAGAACTCTGAATACAGTAAAATGTAGCCCTAATTATGTATGTATTCTGTGTCCGGTCACTTTGATTATGCAGCTATGCTTTATTTTTTTTAACAGTGGCAAGCTACTCTTGTGCGCTAAGTCTGAATGTAACAAGTAGCTGAATTCTTAAATACTTTAATTCTTTTTACATGAGTATTTTGGAAGTGTCGTTCATTACAATGCGTAGTGTGAAAAATGTGAAGTGTTCTGTTTAACAAAAAATACTACAACCATTTGGGTGTTGCTCAAATCACAATGTAAGTGAAGAAGAGTTCTATTGTTTCTACACTCTATTGCATCCATTTTTGCTTCCTAATTAATATTGAATTGCATTTATGTTTGCTTTTTCTACAGTGGCAGTACATAATTTATATTAGCTTTCTGTGTGTATGATAGCAATGTAGAGATAATCTTACACGTTTGACTTGTTTTACAGTATTAACTCCAATATGCGTACCTTTAAGTCAAAGATTGTTTTGCCTGAAGCTGCATGTGCAAATGAGAGTCAAAGCAATATATGACAGAAATCTCAAACTTCTGAAGCTGCATTTGTTATAGTTTGTACAGATAAATTCCTGGTAAGATTTATTCTAGTGTGACTCAGAGACAAACTGACTTGTGCTCACATCTAATTTCTCTGCCAAACTCCAATAAGAATTTGCAGTGCTTTACACAGATTACAAAGTGTGTATTGTGATTTATGGAAACCTCTATTCCAGTCATTATTTGGAAAAGCATTTGCTTTCAAGACATTACCCATGAATGCTTATTTGAGTAAGTGGAACTGGTCTTGAGGTGGCAATGATACTTTTACTTCTTTGTAATCTTATTCTGAAGAACGTGGGTACACGAGTGTGTCACTGTACTTGTGCAGACCTACCTTACCTAGCTTAGATTCTACCAATCTGATGAAATGCTAACAACAGAGAGCTCTGCGTGCTGAGGGCTACCTTAAGTTTTACAGCCCATGCTAAAATTGCTGTTTGTTGATAGAAGGACCTGACTCAGGAAGTTAGAGCTAGCCTGAATATGTCTGTAGGATTTGTCCCATTAATCTGTCTTTTATTTGTCATAGGAGAGCCTTGGTATCCAAGATGATTAATTTTTATTGGTGGTATGGTTTTGGTATCAGAAATTTTCAGTATATATATGATCCTTGCTCATGACAGACTTTGCTGCTCTTTTCCTATTGTTTACAGTAAACATACGTATTTAATTTCTGAACAAGGAAAGGGAAAGAATAGTTCTGATGCTGATCAGTGTTTTTAAGGAAAAATAACGCTTTGCAAAAAAAGTTTCTCACTTATGTTCTTGTTCTTCAATTTAAGTAACTTGGCTTTCTTTGTTTTTTATAGTTTCTTACTACACAAGAGCGTACTTTTTGAAAAGTACAGTTTTCTATTATGCTGTATATAAAATATTAGCACATTTTGTCATTTGTAGGGCTTTCAAATACTTTTGTATGTCACAAGTTACTAGTTCTCACCATTTGCCAGTGCCAAGAATGAACTCTCTGACACATAACAGCACATGGGTTTAAGGAGGTCCAGAATGTATTCAGTGACCATCTGTCACTACGTGCACAGGAATCTTGACTTATGTGCAGTTGAGGTTCTTCCCAGAAGGACTGGAAATTGTGGCCTCACAGTAAAATTAAACTGGCTGGTGCAGAAGATGAAGTGAATGGGCACCAAACTGTTCAAAGCTCAGGGACGTTGATGGCTCCTGGTGGAGCTAGTTGGTGTTTTGTGCATGACTGACCAAGTAAAAGTGTGGGGTTTGTTTGTTGTTGTTTTTCCTCTTTTTTTTTTTTCCTCTGATCTGTTGATATGACAGTCTATATGAAATGAAGGAAGTCCCCAATCATTTCTACAGGTCTCTTCCACTAAGTTTCTTGGTTCTGTGTCCAAACTGTAAGCTTCTTCATTAGAAAAACTATAACAGGGATACATATACCAGTTGAGACTATTGTAAGACTCAAATATAAACTTAATCTCAAATTAAAATCAAATGCATGAACGTGCCACGTATGATTTATGAAAAAAAAGCTAAAATATCCAAATACCATTTTAATGAAAATTAGTACCTTCCAGCCAACAGGTGGAAAAAAAAAATAAATTCAAGTCTGACACCTTTTTTTCTTTAAAAAACAAACACCCCCCACCCCCCCAATTATTCAAAATTTAAATTTAAGACTTCTGGAATGTATGTTCATTATATTGCTAGTATGTTTTAAGCAGCATAGTGAGGACAATTTGAGGTAAGCTTAAGGTGTGCAACTTTTAACTCTTCCTGAGCATTGCATTCTGAGGGAATAATTAAAAAAAAAGGGAGGGAGCAATACTATAAGTTAGGTCATTAGGACAAAGAAGGGAACTCTTTTCTTATTTTACTCGTTATCTATTCATAACTAACAATGCATCACATATGTTTGCTAGTTACTTTATTTCATAGTTCTGAGAATAGAATTTTATGAAAGCATAGTCTCTGTCAGTTTGTGTGAAATGAGGACTTCAATATAGGATGTCAAAGCAGAATTTAATATTTATTCAGTCCAAAAGAATTTGGAAATAAGGACCTTTTCCTGTATTGTCTGAGGCAGAGAGAGATACAGAAACTAATATTATTAATATTCTGATAGATGCGTGTAGCCCTGGAGATTTCATATTGGTAACCTTCTTCCTAGCTGGTTGCAACAGTAATATCGCAAGACTAGCGATGTGGCAAACTATGGGGTACATATGAAAAATATGCAAAAAGTTGTGCATCAGCTTCTGTAACCCAAAAGCTTGTGTGCATCATTCATACCTGTGATTGCAAGACATGTACTCATTTCCAGTCTTAGCCCATTTGCATTCAGCTGAACTGTACCTGAACAGAGTTTAAAACCAAGAACAGAACTGAAAGTTTAGGATGAAAGTATTAGTCAAAAAAAGGATCCCCTTCATTCCCTCCCACCCATCTTTCATGACACAGGTGTCATGTCTTATAGGGTTGTATATGATGTTTTTTCAGCAGTGAAAACAATCATACTAATGGCTGCACTACTCTCCACGGTCATTAGTCCCATAGCTGTTAGTTACTATCATGTCTGTCTGAAGACTTTGGCCCTGGGAGTAAAAAAACACAAATTTTTTATTTTTTTTTTTCCTTCTTATTGGCTAATAGGTGTATTGTTTTAAATATTGCTGCCATGTTTCCAGGTATCTGCATGCACAGTAACTGCAGGTGCAGGGGAAATAACACTACTAAATATTAAAAAAAAAACACAACAAACAACAAGCAAAAAAAAACACCCCACCAAAAAAACTCAAACAAACAAAAAAACCCCCAAAACTATTTAGCTTGATTTCACATTGGTCTGATTTTCTAGAAAGCTGGGTGTCAAGCTTAAATTTACACTGCTCAATAGATTGTTCCTTAGATTGATATTTTTTTTTTATATTGAAGAATCGAAGACCATACTTTTCAAGTATTAGAAGTGTGTTTTCCCCTATAATTAGCAAAAACGTATATAGAAAATGAGAGCTTACCAGTGGCAATAAATGGAATAGAGATAAAACATGACTGTTGCATCTTTCCAAGCTTCAGAATTGTTTCACCAAAAGTTTAGAAGAATATGTACTTTAGAGCACGACATACTGACTGAAAAGTACCTAGAAGGACACTCTTTTGTATACCAAGGCCATTTCTCCCTCCTGACTACAGATTACTGGCAAAATATTACACAGAGTGAAACAGTTGAAATTAATAAATCTAAGCCATACACTGCATGAATTGGGAAACTGGGGAGAAAACTCAATGCCTTGAATGCCCACAATACGTAACAGTGTAGATCATGGGATTAATTCTAACATTAAACAAAATATTTCAGTGGGCTTCTTAGAAGGAAACAAAGTCTGTACAAAATTCAGCTGTGCGTTTTGGAAATGCACACACTTAGCCACATTTAAGCATCTGGCATGAACACTTCCTTGAAGAGAAACTGAATATGTCTATTGAACGTAAGAACAAAATACCTTTTTTGCCAAAACCGGTACAAATCATTAGTGCCGATGCAAAGTGCTTTCAAAAGTTTGGCAAGAGTCCACTAAGACTTATTTTAATCGGCTATAAGGAGAAAGGAAAAATGTCAAGCTATTATGTCACATTAATTTTAGCCCAAGTTAGCTAAAAAGAAAACTTCCACCAAACAAAACCCTTACATTCTTAAAAAAAGTTTGAGTAAACTGCATTGTAATTCATCACAAAGCTGTTTCCTTTTATTCTAATTTTGATAGCAATTCTTGGAAAGGAATGCTGATATTGGCTACTAACAGATAATGCTCTGCACTCCTATCAGTTGTACAGTCTAGTACCTGATGAAGTCCTTCACCTCTAACTCCATCTACCGTGGTTTGTAAGGTAAGCATGTTTAGGAGCTAATGGTTCTGAGAGCTACAAAAGTTTATTGTGGTTGAAATGTACAAGACCAAAAAGCACAGCACGCTATTCATGCCTCAGCAAATACATTTAGATATAGATAAGTGCACATCCTTCTAACTGTAATGGTACTTTTTAATGCTCTTTCTGTATGTTTGAACTTACAAAGATAAAAAGCTGCTACGGAATAGACCAAAAAGAACAAAGTTGTGCGAGACAGTGACATTCATCTGAGGGAGTCTGAGGCTCAGGGGCTCAATCAGAGTATTGGTAAGAAAGGGAGAAGGGGAATAGATGAGTGTTCATAAAATAAAATATTACTATGTCAAGAAAAAGAATTTGAATCTTTCTGTTGTCTCCTGCTTCTACAGAAGCTGAGAAAGGCATGCTCAGGAAAACAACTATTGAACCCCACTAAAAATCAGAAATTTTTGTGTGTGCCACACCTTCAGGTGTGACTATATCACTTCACTGACAGTTTTAATATAGCCAAAACTATAGCCAACTATATGGAAAGCAACTCTTTATCAAGGACTGTAGTGACAGGACAAGGGGTAATGGGTTTAAACTGAAGGAGGGTAGATTTAGTTTAAATGTTAGAAAGAAATTCTTCACTGTGAGAGTGGTGAGGCACTGGAACAGGTTGCCCAGAGAGGTTGTGGAGGCTCCATCCCTGGAAGTGTTTAATACCAGGTTGGATGGGGCTTTGAGCAGCCTGGTCTAGTGGAGGGTGTCCCTGCCCATGGCAGGGGTTTGGAACTAGATGATCTTTGAGGTCCTTTCCAACCCAAACCATTCTATGAAAACATCCAATATAGCTTCACAATTTATCATATTTCTGACAAGATTAATTTCTCACATTCTAGAAATATCACTGGGTCTGCACTGAAGTAATTAAATTCACCTCAGTAAGGAATGAGGAAACCTATATTTTAGCATTGCTTCTGTAAAATTTTTGACAGTTGTTTAAAAAATGAAACAAACTACAAACAAACAAACACAGAAAAAAAACAATATCCTCGTGTCTGTCTGTGTCTGTTGTCCCCCCTACCCCCCAGCTGTGGGACTTTACAGCTTCCATATAACAATTCTGAAGAGCTATTTAGGTAGAGAGATAATAATGTCTTCATTTCACAGCTTGAAAAGTAAAACAGATTAAATTATTTCTTTGCCATATTGCTTTGGAGAACTGAAAAAAATATATCTGAATTTCAGTAATGCATTAAGGCATTTAATCACTCATTCTCATGATATCTGTCTCTTTGATTCTCTTTATATTTTTTCTCTTAGTCCAAAATACTAATTTGCTCTAGAATTTCACGTTGTTTTGAATACAGTCTTAAGTATTTTGCTAATCTGTGCACTCCTATGCGATACACTGATGCTTCAGAATGAATAATATTTTACTATTTAAAGAGAGGGGAAATAAGTTTCATGAGAAATTTTAATTCCAGTTATAAATTAAATTGGCCTGTTTGTCTTATCCTAATTTAGTGTTTGCAGGTTTTACTTTTGGACTACTTCTTTTTGGTTAGCATGTTTCCAATCTCTCATTGCTTTCGTTGATTCCTGTATTAACTGTTTTTATTATTTGTTTTGATTGCTTAGATTGTATGCAACTGCATGCGCTACCATGAAAGGTCTGGTCATCTTCCCATTTATACAAGAGTTTTCACGCTTTGATGAATAATATAGTTTGTGTCTGAAGCTACTGAGGATAATGGGAATATATATCTTGCACTCTTTTAAGTATGAAGTAGTACCCTTATGGAAAGTATTCATAGTAGTTCCAGTATTTTAGGTGAGGCTGTTTTCCAGTTTTAGTGAATAGGTTTAATTGTTGTGGGACTTCAATACACTAAATAACTCTGACTTGTTTTTTAGTTTAAGGGTAAAAGCTACTGCTTAGTTAAACCATTGATTCCATGAATCCTGAGAAGTTCTGTTCTGCAGTAGAGGTTCATTGTTTCTGTTTTTTTGATTCTAAGCACTTGCAGTATTGCTAATTAATTACATACTAATTTCTCTAACCTTTACTTAGGTCTTGGATAACAGTTCCTACAGATGTTTCATAAATCTGAATTTTATCACTTTAAATCTTGATGCTTCATATTTTGATAAAACCAGAATTCTGAAATGGCTGAAAGCCTGAAAGTAACTTGATTAGCAGAATAGAAATATTTCGGAGAGTTGTCTCATTTCTTTTGCAGTCCAGGTTTAGTGAGGTTTTTATTTGCATAAACTCTTGTATGTGTAACCAGATATACAAGCTGATACCATGTTATTATCCTTGATTACATGTTAAAGCCTCTGAAATATCAGATGGAAATATGGTATGTGACTATGAATCCTGTTTTTCCTGTAAACGATGAAGTATTAAATGAGACAAGTCCTGCCTCTCTCAACAATTCCTGGCCTTAAATGATATTGGCAGTTCCACAGGCCATAGCTCTCTTGTGGGGTTTCCATACTGTCAATTTGCTTTATGTTCCATGTAGTAGAATGTAGTTGCTTTGCTGCCTTTTTTTGTTATAAAAGTAATCTCATCCATGAAGCATCTTTTTCTTTAAAGAATAATCCTTTTCTTCATTGCTTTGACAAGGATCCATTTAAAAATTCTGTTCACTCTTTGTTAATGGAACTATGGCCTCTGAAAATATTTTCCAGCCTCTCTCTGATGGTATTCTCTCACCACCTTCTCCTTTTAGACATGCTAAAGAGAGTAAAGGATACAATCAGAATTAGTGGGACTTGAACAAAATGTTGAGACGTTGTGATGATGATAACTCTGGGACCATTCTCCAAAGGCTCATCTTGCTCTCCTCTGGGTGTTTAATATTTGCATGCAGAGACACCAGTAATCCTCATCTGAGCTGTCAAAAACTCCATCTGCTCCTTAATGTAGCTCTAGGAAGAAAAAGCCATTAGAGCTGAGACTGCTAGAAGGCAGCATATCTGCAAGCAGCACCACTACGTCCCATCTAGTCATGTATCTGACTCATTGGGTAGTCCAAAGGCTTTGCAGCTTGCATTCAATAGTATGACTAACGGTGTGGTTTGCTTGTGTTTTGTTTCATCCTTTCCCTAAAAAGAGAATTATGTGCCTAGTGAGGTGCTTTCTCCTGTAATATATTTTTCTAATATTTTATTTTGCCTTCATCATCTTCTCTCATCCACTGCACAAAAATAAAATCACTTCTACATCAAATTTGGAGATTTGTGACACTGCTTAATTGCTGAGAACGTTAATATTATTGTATCAAATTGGTTCCCAAAAAAGTTTTAGAAAATAAAGATTTCTAATTTAATCTCTACATTATATTACTGATTGCCTTGAAAGTAAGAACTGATACACTCAACTAGGTTTAATACCTAAATTGCATTTCAGGCTTACCCTGACCATTGTACACAATTTGAAGGCTTACTACAACATAGAGTAATATGGTTAGTCCATGGTTCTAAAATGCAGATCACAATGATTTCTACTCTTTAAAGGATGCAGAATATCAAAATGTGCTAAAGATGGCAATCTGACAGGATTATGACACGTCAGATAGGTCCACATGCCTGGCCTTGCATGGCTGCAGTTACATGATGCAATTAATCTTTCACTGTCATCAGCTAACAGCTGCCTTGCAACACAGGAACAATGGGGAAAATGGCAGAAAAGTCCTGCTCTCTTTGTACATTCACCAGGGAGAGCAAGGAGATTTCCTATTGCAACTCTGCCTTTTCATGTAACCAGCCCTGTGCATACATAGCAGAGTTTTTCTTCAGTCCTCCAAAGCTGGAGAGAAATCGAGGTGCTTCCCAGGAGCCAGAAGTCTGTCTTCTCTCTTAACATCTTCCCATTTCAGCTCCAGAGGATGGATTTATCCCCCAAACTTGACATTATCTGGGGAATATGATGCAGTGCAGAACTTCGGAGAAAAAGGTTCATAGTCTCCCATTCAGAGTTTGTATTCATGCTGGGTAGTCCCTGTAAAGTAAGGCAACGGCCTACAGCAATAAACAACAAACTTTCTAATCCACCAGCTCCAAATACTTTGAACTGACCTATCTGCTATGAAAACAATAGTGTTTGCCACAAATATTTGCACATATTTGATACTGCAAAATTACACATGGCTGAAAGACTATTGATTTTCTTTTTTTCTATGCTTGTTTTGATTCCCTAGAACAATACTTTGTACATAATGTTTTGGGGTTTCTCTCTTCTGGGAGTCCACAGTTTTTCAGATCAGACAGTAATTTTGAAAGTTGCTGCTGGTTTATCGATTTTTCTGCCTGAATCCATTTTGCTAAGTAAACTGATATAGGAAGTAGGGCTTGAGATCACCTCACAGGCACAATAACCAAGCCCTACCCCTTTCCAAAACACCAAAGCTTTATAATCTTTAAAACTGATTTTTATTAGACCCAGGTGACCTGTAAAATGGGAACACTTCAGATCTGCTGGGTAAGATGGAATAAAAATAAGCAAGTTTGCAAACACATTGTCCCTTGCTTGCTGCGTCCTTGAAGGGGTGAGTCCTTTTCTGTGGGCTTCCTCGCAGTCACCTCAGACACCAACTGCAAAATTCCTTTAGTCTCATGATTCCTGAGAAAAGGCCTTTCTCTCCATTCCCAGAGAAGACAGGGCCTGCCCACACCTCTTCCTACAGCGAGTAAACCAGTCCTCTGTCTGCTCCTCCGGACCTGCTGCCTCTCCAGCACAAGAAGGTTCTGCCATGCCGATGCCCCTGGGCTCCCTCCTAGCTGGGGTGCAGCTGCTGCAGGCCACCTTCCTCTCCCCACCACACCTGTCTGCTTCACTAAAAACCTCTCCTACTACTCTGGTTTCTCTCCCTTAGAGACCCTTTCCTTGGCAGGATGGTGTGTCAGGGAAGTGGAGGGGAGCTACGCTTTTCCCAGTTAGCGTAGTCTTGGTAATGGCTGCCAGGCCAACAAAATGGCTGCCAGGGCATGTGAGGCACCGTTCTCCTTGGCCCATTGGTACTCCTGTAATGGCTGCTTTATTTTTTTCCTGCTGCTGTGCTTCTTGCCCTGTCTGCTGGCACTGGTGGAGCTTGTAGCACTTCAGTGCGTAGGTGTAAAGGGGCACTAGGCTGCACAGCCCTCTGCAGACCCCAAGCAAAGCATCAGCATAAACATGGTGGCATCTGAGCCCAAGACTCAGTAAGTGGCAGGTTTTAGGCTTTTTTTCTTCTTCTTCTTCTTTTTCTTTTAATAAGAGTGAGAGAAAGAGCAATTACCATTCAATTTGCAGTAACTAAGGTCTAGACTGGACTTCCCTGACTTCTGTGCCTTTCAGGAGAGAAGTAGTCTGGAGTTAAATGATCTTTCAGGTATGCTTTCCTTGGGGGTGCCCCACTGCAGCACCTTTACAGACAAGTAATGCTCTGTTACTAAGTTATTGTGTAGTGATGATAGAGACTTTTCATGCTCATGTGGAACAGTTCAGAAAGAAATAAACCATTCAGAGATTCTGGGGGATAAATACTCCCCCCTCCCAAATGGGGTTAGCTCAAATGAGGTTCTGTGGTTTATTTGCTGAGGTTTACAAGAATATGCTATATTGCATTTTTGCTCATACGAAGCCAGAGGCAAGTTCAATACTTCAAATGCACCAGCTCATTTTAATGGTAAACTTTGTAAAATGTTTGTGTGAGTTTTGTAATAACGTTGCGTATTGATTTCTACATTTTACATGGTCAGTCTGAAAACCCATGTATGTTGCAATATTTAAAAAAAAAACCTATTGATTAATAGCGTTTTGCATAGTTATGGTATTTTCCTTACTTGTGTGGGTAATATCTCTGACTTCTCAGAAGGTGTTTATTTGCATTCTATGAATAGTGGGTTAGGAATTTCATGGCATTTTATTCATTTTGGTTTTACCTGCAAGAAGGTTGAATTAGTTTTGTGAGGCTTCACTCATTTCACATCTCCTGGTTTTGGGTACAGTACTGCTGTTTTAAAATTCAAGTCATATCGGGACCATTATTAAATTTTATAGTGATTTTTTTTTTTCTTGGGGTAGTGAACTATATCACCAGGGATCCATTTGATTATATTACCTGATCTCTTGTATAAAAGACTGCAGACTTCTCAGACATAGTTTGGTTGAACTAATATGTATCTTTTTCAAAGAAACCTGGGTTTACAAATGATTTGGTGTTTTTTAATTAAAAATAACTTAAAAAGCTACTAATCATCTAAGTTTGTTTAACTTTTACTAACTGAAAGTATTGATAATAGTGTGTTCATTAGAAAAGTATAAGGTTACAATTCTTTCAAACTGAGAATGTTTGAGTTCTTGGCAGTGGCAAGGGGGGATTAAACACCTTATTTTCAGACCTAGAGTAAAGTCATCTATGCCATGTACTATGGTAAGTCCTTTGTCTCATGCACTGTATTTGATTTTTTACCAAATAATTATAGCTTTTGCAAAAGTAAGTTGTTTTCAAAGATGTAAAAAATGGTTCTATGTACAGTTACTACCCAACATCAATGGTAAGAGACATTCTTGCTTATTTACATCAGTTTGCTTTTTGAAATACTAATTATCTGTGGGTTCATATTTGAGATATTACCAGCAAAGTTTTGAGAAATAGGGTTTAAGATTAGTAATCTCGTGCAATGATATATACAGAGTTGAAACAAATTGTCAAATTTCTGTACATTAGTGGATAATTTCATAAAATCACTTTCCTGAATGTGCTGCTGTGCAGAATATATGAAAGATCATACGAGGCCAAAAACAGGTTTGTAAAGAGCTCGCTGGTTGTTTCTCTAGATAGGTTTCCAATTGGCACAGTGTACAGCTTTCTTTTATAATAACTGTTTGAAAAGCAGCTTGCTACTTCAAAAGTTTTAAGTGAAGCCATTTTTAAGGCCAGATCTATGGTTATTAAAAAAACAAAAAACCCAAACAAACCCCAAACAAACCAAAACCAACAAAATCCCAAACCATCAAACTGTAGTCTGAAAGAGTATAGTGACTTTGGGTAAAGGATGGAGAAATGTGTCTGGAGATGTTGATGGCACTGCTACTGTGTGGAGTGTGACAAGGGCAGGTGAATTTAAGTTACAGTCAGAAAGTATATATTTTACATGCTATCATGGGTGATATCTGTAGTTACAGGTATTTTGCTTTCAAATACGTGTTTGCTTTATTTGTAAGCTATGTAAACTAACATAAATAAAGACAAGAACAGATTCTGTAATGGAAATAATAGAGACAAGGAAAGGAGAGCATAGGTTTCTAACACTATTTTTTAAGTGTGAATGGAGACAGAGACATATGGAGAAGTTTACTTTTGTGGATGAGGTTTTGGTTTAGGTGATTTCATAATTTCTTATGACAGTCCTTTAGGAAGGAATTTATGGTGAGGTGGAAGGGGAACTAGTTTTTCCATGGTCATGCTCCTATCCTGTGACATCTGCTATGTATGGTTACACAGGAAGCTACACTCACCTTGAGCAAAGTGGGGAGGAAGAAGCTGACTGATTGCAGGCCAGAGGCAGAAAAATTGTTTTTCCAGCTGCTGGAGGAAAGAGTGACAATACCCTTTGATATTCTTACCAAAGGTTTAGCAGCTTCTCATTTCAGTGAAAGCCTATACATGACATCATGTATATTGGGGCAAATGAATGACATGAATCCTTGCATTGATGAAAGTCTACTTTATAAAGACTGGTTTTAGGGAGAAGGAAGGATGGACTTGAGGTGGCCAGGGTCTAGCATCAGGTAGGTTTTTCCTTAGTAGTTAGGGAAGAGAAGTTGACTGTGAAACCGATGACTAGCTGGCACCTACTACTTGGCCACAAGACTATGATGTTTATTTTGACACTCCATAGCATGATGTATGAGGAGAAGGTGGACTATGGTAATTTTAATATTTAAACATTTTGATTTGTGGATTTTGTAAGCCATTCACTCTCTAATTATAAGACATTTGTTTAGCCTCTAACTTATTTTAATATGATTAATTAACAGAAGGCATAATGTAATGACATATTTAAGTACTTCCACTGCTTTTAAGAGTAATTCCTTATGTGAAAAATGCTAACTTTTTCTATGAATAAAATAACTTTTTGTCATTTTGTTCACTTATATATATAGGACTCAGGTTTTTTTATTAGTCAGCTTCATATTTCTTCGCTACCCAGCAAACGTAAAATTTCTGTCTCCGTTTTCCTCTTCTCCACATTAAATGCAGTGCCAAAACTCCTCCAAACCCAGGAGTCTTTGTAGAACAACCGTCTGCCCAAACAGAACAGCTTTCTTTTCTATTGATTGGCAACTGCACTCTTTTACAGCACAAGGCACATAGTAGCATTTCTTCTTCCAGACTGAAATTACATCGTTATTTACATTTTTTCATTTTTCTCTTTTCTCAAAAAGTAATGAGTACAAAGTTGTGTTGTGCATTGTAATACTATTGGTAGAACTGACTTGGGCAACCCATTTGCATTACTTGAAGAAAAAATGTCTTTGTATTCATTTTTGCTTAATTTTGATAGAGAATATCCCAGAGAGCTAATTTTCTGGTAGTTCAGAACTGTTCATTGGAATTTACCACTGCAGCTTCATAGGGATTAGCAAAGGTTGGACCTCAAAACCAGAGTGAGTAGTATACATGATATTCTACTGTGCTGCAGTGAACTGCAAACAATGTCGTTGGATGTGTTGACATTTCATAAGAATAAGTGTGTTTGTCCTGATCTGTTTGAGGATAGTCAGTATAGTATGTTAAAAGAGGGAAGTTCTAATACCAAAAGCACTTTGTCACTTCTACATTCGTTTTGGCAACTGAAACTGTAAAAGAAGTCTGAAAATTATGTATCAGCTTTTAATGAGAACTGCCATTAACAGCTGAATTTCCCCACTTCTTAGTGATTTTGTGCCTGTATTGTGTTGCTGCAGCTCCACTGAAACCCAAATGCTCCTAGTTCTCTGGGAGTCAGAGAATAATGGAGAAGGCACTAAGGTGGTGCAGTGGGATGCTCTAGTGAGCCAGGTAAATCTGTGCTCAGTGTGTCTCTTGTCAGGCAATGCCTGAGATGTATAGAAACAAACACCACTTGGCCTTGAAGTTAACATAAAAACATTAAATGTCGTAAAAAGCAGAATCCTGTTCCTTTTTTCTAAAAAATCATAGTATATATTTAGGAAAAATTGAAGTCCCTTGGTATAATTTTAATTAACATTTTTATAGAGGCAATGGATAAATTCAGGAATCCTTAAATATACGAACTGTTTTTTAACTACGAGGTCAGATTTTTATGAAAAATTGCTTTATGAAAATTGCAAGACAAAACAATCTTACCACCTAGGAGCTGAATTCTAGTAGTTTATATGTAACAACCAAGCTGTATCAAGGCAGTCTTTTTCCAGATATATTTTATGCTTAAAATTATTTCACATAGAAATCACAAAAGCCTTGAATAAAATTATATGGTTATATACATTTTGAAAAGCTTGCTAACATTTGTTTTTGAACATTCTTAGCTTGCTTTGGGAATAGCATGGCTGGAACACTCTTTGTATTTTGGACACCCGTGGCCACCACAACTATGTTTAGAAGGTAGCTCATGTGGCTTTACATTAAAGCAGGTGCTTTTCTGGTGTTTATTCTCCGTTGCTCAAACTGATGTATGATAGTGGAAATGGCTACTAATCACCAGGATTGAGGAAACATAAAAAGCAGCATAAAACTATGGTTTTGATTGAATGGATCCATCAAATATCACTTTGAATTTGCAGTGAGTGGGAGGATTTGTACATTCCTGCATAAGCTTTAGGAGTAAGTTTTGTGCAGGAAATCTAATTATGGATATTTATATCAAGAGTTGCCATTCTGAAAACTCCACTGTGTTTTTACAATTTTTTAAATATACCAGTATAAAATTGCACTATTAAGGAGAAGAAAACTTAAAACCTCACAAAACGCCAGCAAATCAAAGTTCTATGATTATGTTAATGAACTTTAAGCATGACACTGTTTTTAAATGCCTATGATTAGATTGAGATTAATTGGAAGGAGAGAATAACGTGACAATGTTGATCTCTTGAGCAAACAAGGCTGACATTTAATACAGCTTTTACATAAGACAAATCAGTTTTATTGTATATCTTGCATGTTTTATAACCATTAGTACACTTGAAAATGAAAAATCCATGTGGCTGTAAGAATTTTAAGCATTTGTACATTTACCTGTAATTATAAGACCTGTCTTTCCTTCTTTCATCCACCCCATCTCTCCTTCCATCCTCAGCAGTTTTCTCAATTCCTTGTTTTTTTTTAATTCATCTTCACCAAATGTCTCCTTGTCCAGAAAGAATTTTATTTTTGCTTATGAGCTGAGATTAAGAAAAAATAGATTATGAAGTCTGTGGGTGGGTCTAGTCAGCAAACAAAGGTATCTCATACATTTTATCAGT
Source organism: Aramus guarauna (assembly GCA_013400195.1). NCBI lineage: Eukaryota > Metazoa > Chordata > Aves > Gruiformes > Aramidae > Aramus > Aramus guarauna. Next base: position 584,128 of record VXBL01003188.1, read on the forward strand.
TAGTAGTAGGAGTGAGATAAAGCAGCATGTAATTCAAAACATGCTAACAACACAAATATGGCACAACATGCTATTGGATAATTTTTAGTCAGCTAGACAGCTCAAGGCCATATCACCATGGTATCTTTCCCAGTGTTATTTCTGTTAATAATGTTACTCATGGTATAGATGAGCCCTATGTTTTAGATGTTTTTGAAAGATTATAATCAGTCTCTGGATTTCTTGCATCTCAGTCTGGGGCCTTGATCATCGGACAATATTCCTTACTAACACAGTGTGTGCTGTTTCCTTTCTAAAATGCAATACCTCTCATTATCTTGCAACAGCTTTTGACAAAGACTTATTTCTCCCTAGCTGATGAAGTCACTGAAATTGCAAATGATGGTGGGGGGAAGGTGAAAGGGACTCCAGAAATAAATGAGGTGGGGGAAAAAACCCCCAAACCTGCAATCCATAGTGTATATTGAGTTCTTAAATGTAGGATCTCATAACACTAGACTCTGGTCTCTACTTTGAATTCTTTCTATAATGTATACTTCTTGATCAGAATTTAGTTCACCAAAAATTGTAATTTATGTCCAGCATGAGTTTTATGTAATGATTTTTCTATTTTTTTATTAACTATTAATATTGAAATGAATATTTCAGTAACTTAATACCATTATGAGTTATTATGGACTAAGGAACAGGAACATAATTGAAAAATATCCTAAGGCTGAGCAACGGTGAATAATAGAGACAAAAAAGTGAATAGCAAGTTAGTGGCATTTTGCACAGACATCTTTTGCCACAGATGTTAAAGACCTTTTGCATCTTGTAATGAGTCTTATCTGGAGCAGTGTTCTCTGCTTCATAAAGGAAGCTTTAAGCATTTACATGTGAGCCTGGTTTTTTTTTTTTTCCACTTTGCACCTTCATCTGCTGCAGAGGCTACGCATGATACTGTTACAGATGCAGGTATGTCAGACTTGAATGCAAACTCTTTTTTGTTTTCTCATGTTTCTTCTTTCATAGTTGTACTAGAAAGGTAAACATATATGCCTAATATTACTCCTCAAATATTTTTCCTAGCTTTTTTCAATGTCCATAGGAACTGAGTCAACTCAGATATTCATGCTTTATCAGTTTTCTGTGAACACATGCAAAGTTGCATATTTATTGGGGAAAACCAAGAAATTTGGCTATGTGTGTTTGAATGCTTATGCACACATCTCTAGTTTACAATGGTGTATACATTTGTGTGTACTATAATAATTATATATATATTTATATGTAGATATAGAAGATACATGTATGCATTTCTGTATATAAATACATTTGAAAGAATTTTTATGAAAAAATAGTTGATAGAATTGGAGATAACTAATTATGGATCTATGTCTGAATTTAATAATCTAACTTTTATCTGACTTAAGTTTTTTGATAAGGAAAAATATACACATGGAATCCATTTTAATACTTTTCTAATAGTCCTGTGGTAAGTATACTTAGATTAAACCAAAGAAGCGTGGGGGAAACACTTTCCTACTCTTTATATAAAGACCAGGGTAGAATTATTGATACAAGTTATGGACTAGTGGTGGACATGGTAAAAAGCACTTGTTCTCTTCATAGAGAAAATGAAAATGTTTGTTCAGCACTGAATACCTATGTACTGTATGCAGTTCAGCTCTCCAAAAAATTAGTTTTGAGGTTGTCAAATATATTGGCAACAACTTCAAATTCAATATCTCAGTCTGTGGATGCTGCTAAATGATACAGTGAACACTTTAATGGTACGTTTAAGATCTGATCAGGGCCATTCATTGACCTGTATTCCAGGACTGGAAGCAGTTTCTTTCGAGCTCTGTTTGAGGGTGAGATAGATTGACCTATAATGCTGATACTTATACAACTATTACAGCGATTGGATTACTGTATATTTCATGGACAGCAGTGAACAGAATGCTTTAAGTTAGGGCACAATTTCATTTCTGTGTGGAGTTCTTAATTTTTTTTAGCATTTGGTATAAATGGTGGAACAAGCATACCTTGTATTAAACTATTTCCAGCATTTGAAGAGAGAGCAAATCAACAGCAGGACATTTAATGTTGCCAGTAATAGGTAAAGGTTGGTTTGTAGTAGACCTTTTCTAAAAAGTGGCAAAAATCTACCCCGATTGCAAACTTCATAAAGAAATTTTATAATGGTTAATATATATAAATTATGTGATTTATATGGTAATTTTATAATAACTGTTCATGTCTAAATCAAAGCACTGTAAATATGTATAGCCATGTAACATGTTGGCAGTGTCAGCTGATTCAAAATACCTACTGCTCTTCAGAGACTTTCTTACATGGTAGGATAATATTTGTGAAAAAGTCTAAAATTGCAGTAGTGTAATTTGAAATCTTAGAGACATCTTGGAAAGTTGTTTCAAATGGAGTAAGACAACTGGAAGAAAAACTGGTAACATGGACACTCTGAATCACCTGCTGGAATAGCCTGTTTGTTTGTTTTAACTGAAGATACATAAGGAGTTTACATCCTTGAATTAGGCATGTAAACTTGCCAGCTAAGGTTAAATGACAGAATATAAATGTGTTTAAGACAAAGTCCAAAGCAACTGCAGTATCTAGTGACGTTGATAAACATAAGAAAAAGTTACGATGAGAAATTTTGTGAGATGAAGTAGTGCTTGGAAAGTGAATGAATACCTGGATAAAATGGAAATACCGTGGGAGCTAGATATGAGTATAAAAGAAGATGGCAACATTTCTGAGTTACATTCTACTCCTTCTTACTTTCCCTGTATCAAAAACTATTAAAAAAAAAAAAAGCCACATTGAAATGTCATGTGAAGTTGTATGACAATGCTCAGTATTTCTAGAAGTTCTAGAGAAATGGAGAGGTTCGAGGGTACTTTGTCAGTTTAAACATTAATTGTAAGCCGGGTTGGTTGGTTTTTTTGGTGGAGTTCAAAGGGCGGAAGAAGTGGTGGGGTGGCAATTTGGATTGAATTGGTCAGTCTTGCCTATGTTTGAATAGGAACACCTATTGCTTCACCTAAGCATCATTTCTAGAAAAGGGAATGTCAAACAGTTTTTGTAGAAGTTATAAAGAGCAGCAAAAGCTGTCTTTGTGAATTTTTTTAAACTCTTTTTATTTTAAGGTTTTGCAGAGGATCTCCACTTGCTTATTGTGTGTAATACTGTGACAGTTTTTCATAATCTGATGTTTTAATGTTTTATTAAACTCCTCAACTGATAGATTTTTGAGGTTTTTGACTGTGTCATGCTAACAATAACCAGAAAAAAGTGTTGTCAAGAGCTTTTTGTTAAAATGGTCTGAATATATTAATAACAAATTATTTGGTATAAGGGACCTAAATTTAGATATAGTCAATTTGTGCCTAAATTAAGATGAAAACTTGGTTTCTCTGTAATACTGGCTGTTCATTTATTCCCAAGAACATGCAGGTTTATATGTCATTTCTTTCTTCAAAGTCAGGCTGACAATGTATAATCTTGTTATGAATAGTCTGAAAGAGTGGAATATGACTGTATCATGTTACTGAAGCAAAACTACTCAGTATTAATTTAAATGTGGGGAAACTGTACCATTCATCCCAATATTATGTTCGAGTTTTTTTCTTTCAGAATTGTTTAAATGTAGGTAACTGTACATACAGCTACACTTACATGATACAATGTAAAGAGAATTAGTTCTTTGGTTCTTCTGGAGAAGAATGGATTATACAAAACCATTAGGAACAACTATAGTTGTTTATCTCCAGATCATTATTGTAATTTCATCTTGATTTAGGACTGAGAAATGTTACAATTTGGCTGATTTTTGACATAGTCACAAAATTGAGAACAAGGAAAGGGGTTGAGTGCATTGTAAACAGCATAGGCAGAAGAAAAAGAACATCAAAATATAGGTAAAAGTTTAAAAAGAAAAGATATGATTGATTTTGAGTCTAGCAAGCAAAGTAGCTAGCTATGTCATTGTTTTGAAAGCTTTTCAAACTAAAGGGAAGGTTTTTCCTGATTGTATATATAGATTGGATAGAAATGTAATGGAGTAATACCTCAAAGTAAGCTAACTGTGGTTCCATGTGAATAAAAGTAAACTTAATAACACTTTTATAAAATGTAAAATGTATCTTAGTTCCTCTGGAACTCTTCTGCACAGTAGTTACAAACGTAAGAATTTTGATCTTTAATTCTCAATTTCAATAAAGTGCTAGTTTATTATTGGAAAGAATTTTGCATTTGCCGTCTTGTATTATCAAAGGAAAATAAAATCCCCAAAGTATTTTAAGTATTATATGCTTGTAGAAGGTAAGCTATTCTAATTATCATAAAAGGCTTGTTTTATAAGGTGGTAAAAAAATCCAAGACACTGCATACCATACATAGTCAACCTTACATAAGCAAATTTTTAAATCAGAGGGAAGTTCATATCATGATAAGCAATAGAAATGAAACACATGCATGTGAAATCTGATCTTCCACAGATTTATTTTTATCTTTTAGAAGGGCTCTACATAACAGAAATGAAGCACTGTGACTTAATGTTCAGAAATATGTAATGATTTCATTCTTTAGAAATGTTTAAGACTGAGTCTTTAGGGATTGCTGCACTTAAACTCAAATTTCTCTTGAGATTCAAAACCCACAGTGAATAACGCATACAGATAGAATAATATTCTTCAGTTCTTACCTTATACTTTTATGGATAAAACTGCTACTTCTCAAAAACTATCTAAATATTTTGTCCTCATGTAGAAGTCACTATGGCGATTTTTTATCAGATGCACATTTTAAAGTATTTTTAGAAGGCATAAAAATTATATTCCTGCTTCTATTAAAGAAAAAAAAAAATTGTCTTTTTTGATTCCCCAGCTGTGACTGAGCATGGAAAAGTGAAGTGGACAGGAAGATGTTTCTGAAAGGATGAGAGGAACAGATGTTATGAAAGAGCAATGATAAAGTTTATAATGAAATATGCCTTAGATATATGGGCTTCTTGTTCCTCATTTAGGATTTTATAAAGCTTTTTTTTTTTTTTAAAGTCTGTTTAGATGTTTTATTTCACAGAAGTCTATACAAGCAGTGGAGAGAAAGGTGTCCATGTACTCCCTTGTACTTCTTGCTAACTTTCTTCTAGATCTATTGCAGAAATTCAGATCCTTTCTACATCTTCACTACTGCACTACTACTTTACTACTACCTTGCTTTCAGAGTTCCTGATTTCATAAAAGTAATTTGTCAGATGCATTGCTGAAGCCGTTTCTCATCTAGTCTGTCACACTTTGCAGCTCAATAAATCATAGGTAATTAAATATTCTCATTTAGTGGCTACTTGAATTCACACTGATTATGTAATTAGATGTAATGACACAAACCATTGTGCAAAAATGGCCAATAATCTAAGGATGAGGAAAAAACCACAACAATTTGCAAGATAATATATAGGCATAAGGCTGTGGGATGAGTGGTCCCTGATTGCTCTATTTTGCATTTTCTTGGCATTGTGTACTTCAGCTTGAACACCTAACATTCTGCTTAAAAATCTGCATATAAGATGTCCTAGAAATATTCAGAAAGGCATAAATGCTCTTGAGAAAGATATATAAGATTTTCCCAGTGATATTCCCCATTTAGGAAGAACTACAGGAAAAATTACTCTTACAGTTCCTAATTGCAAGTACGAATCTTGAGCATGTAAGAGACTTGTAAACTCACTCTTCCTCAAATTGCAGGTGAAATGACCACACTTGACCTCTTGCAAAGAGCTATAGAAAATCGCAGCACCCCCATATTGTTAACTTTTTCCATATATTCTTGCATGTAATTGGTACAGTGTTGGCTTCAATAACAGCTTCTTATTTAATCTTTGGTCTCTAAATTAGGTCTTTTACAACTGAGTGTAAATGAGGGATGATGATCTGTGGTGTGCTGTCTCATTTGCTAATACAAAGTTTAATTTAAAAATTTATGAAATGTAAGCCTTCTCTATAGTCAATAAGCATTATTCATAACTTATTCTATAAACTGTATTTACTGAAGGATTAGGACATTTGTGGAGTCCTTTCTTTGATAATTTTGCATTGAAGTCGTACCATTTTCTAATGTGTGCTGTATGTATCATGTCTGTCACTCTCAGTGAAGTCTGTCTCGCATAAAAGATTTTGTGTGTGATATTTTATAGAAATGTTTTTAATTATCAAATGCTTGAAAGATAGCTAATAGAAGATGCTCTAGTTGGAAGAATAACTGTAAAAGAGATGTTGAGGGTTTTTTTATTTTCACTTTGCTCAAGAAGGAGAACCTTTTATTGTTGCTAACAATAATGTGTAGAAGAATGGATCTTTAAATTCTGTGCATCTCTATCAGACACCCATCCTTTATCACACTCTTTAATGACAATAAGTCATGAATTATTTACTATATAGTGCCATCTAATGTTTTCCTGTTCTATCTACTTTCACTGTATTAGGTGAATTTGCTCCTGATTCAGTTCTTGCACTGCTTTGGCTTTTGGATGAAGCTAGAAAACAAATCTTGCAGGTGTTTTTATACTAGAAGGTCATAGGTTTTGCTGACAATTAGTCCTCTATGACAAGATGCAGTAATTTGTTTTTCTTACATTATATGTTAAATCTTTACTATAGATTATACCCAGAGTTAACTTCACTCAGTTTAACAGTTTAAAATAAATGGTAGCCTTCAACATTCAGATTAGCTGAATAACAAGATTTCAAGATTCCAGAGTTCCTTCAGGAGCTTCAACCTCGCAAACTCTATCTGATGCTGATGATCTGCTTTTCAGGATCAGTGTTCTTGAGGGCACATGCCATAGTGTCCTTTTATTTTAAGCATGTCCCTACTATCATGACAGAAATGTTGGAGAGGAGAATCAAAGACTGTGCTAGTAGCGAGATCTCTAAGGCGCTCAGTTCATCCTCTTTTGAGTAGCTTTGAAGATGTTTGAAACAAACTGTTCATAAATGTAAGTTCATTGTATCAAGGAACCTCATCTCTATAAAAGTGAGTTTATTTTGTATGTCGTTAGGAAATTCTAATTAATTTGGAATTATTAACTTTTTTGTTAGCGAAGTATTGCTGAGGTCAAGAATATGAACAGATTATTTAAAAGGTGAAATGTGTCATCAGTTCATAGGAAGAGTGTAAGAAGGGCTATTGAACATGAGGTGTAGATTTATTCTCCAATTCAGGCGGTACTTAGCAGAAATTACTAAGGTTGAGAGGAATTTACTGGTGAGAGTACTGCTCTGTATTTTCCCTGTTCTTATGCTCTTTTTCTATTCATTGTCATCTGGATGCTAACAGAAACACAGGACAGTAGGTTAGATGGACTTTCCCTCCAATACATTATGGGTAGAATCATAGAATCGTTTAGACCCTTAAGATCATCAAGTCCAACTGTAAACCCAACACTGCCAAGTCCACCACTAAGCTATGTCCCTAAGTGCCACATCTACATGTCTTTTAAATACCTCCAGGAGTGGTGACTCAACCACTTCCCTAGGCAGCCTGTTCCAGTACTTGACAACCCTTTCAGTGAGGAAATTTTTCCTAATATCCAAACTAAACCTCCCCTGGCACAACTTGATGCTGTAAGGGAATAAGTTAGTACTTGCTGCTTGTGAACTGTAGTACTGTCATAATGGCCATAGATAATCACTCTGATACCCAAAATAATCAAGTTCTGCAGAAGACTCTCCATAAATGCTAACAACCTGGTAATTATAATTTTAAGCAAATAAATACAAGTTTCCCCCGTCAAGTGTATTGTTGATTAATGTGGGTCAGAGCTTTTAGAAATATCATAGCAAATCTGTACCATATTGTTAGGAACTTGCCTTTAATACCCTATTGTTACAAGTGTCTTTCACAGTTTCACACTGGAGAGTAAGAGAGGAATGAATTTAGGATGTTCATGGCTAAACATAGCTATTCAGAGTTTGATTTGGGCCTGGTATGCTTAAAAAAATAAATAAATTGTATTTGAAAATTTAGAGAAGAAATTCACTGCATCTTTATTTTATAGTTGCTGCTAATTGGTAGGAAAGTTAGTCAAAGACTATACACTCAGGGTCCAGAATAATTCTGGATCAAAATCACCTATGTTGAGGTGTATATCAGATGCAGACTCACATTTCTAGATAACTCCTTATGAGGAGTAAAACTAATATTCTAGTTCTGCTTAATTTTTATAAAATGTCACACCTTTACTATGATTAAGTGAAGGAAATATAGGTCTGTGGTTCTTGTGTTTTGACTTCTTATGGAAATCATCTTACATGTGAAATAAAAAATGTTAAAGAGGATTTGAATGGAAAGCAAATATATTCAGGTACTCTTAGACTTATTTGTATCGTGTCTTCTGATCCAAATTTGCATTATTCTTAAAATATTAAAGCACTGTTCCAAGTATGATTTTATATTGCAAACTCAAAAAACCTTCCCTGACTTATCTATCTACCTATATGAAGAATCTACTAGTTAATAAAATCTTTTCCGTACAAGTGCATGCCAATCTGTTATCTCTATGTTAATACAAATGTAGTTCTACTAAAATTAATATAGAAAAAAATTTGGCTTAATAATTTCAAGGTTATGACTTTGGTAACTGAAAGTGGTTCTAATAGTACATGGATGATCCATACTTGCCATATGGGGATGTATATTTTTGGTTAATTGGATAATGAGGAAATAAACCTTGTATGTTCAGTGGTTAGGATTTACAAAACTTAATGCTAAATAGTAAGTTTGCTTGCATGCTTACCTCTGCAGTGAAAATATAATTCCCTACCATAACACGGATTTAACAGGATGACTGTAACAAACTAACAAACTTTCTTACTTAGAAGTTAAAGACCTACATCATTATTCATGTTGTGATCCACTAAACTCACTAGATTTCTGTGGAGAATATTTACCTGTCGGGTTGTTTTCCCATCCCACTTTTGTACATGTTATTATTTTTTATAATAATTGTGGCAGAAATCTTGATGGCTGACCTTGAGCTAGTGGCCAGCTCAGTTTTAAGTTACACAGGTAAAGGAAAGTATTATTTTGGAAAAAAATAAGTGGAATGTATAGAAAAGTTAATAGACTAAGTCCAGTAGTATGGGTGGCTAAGTATAATAGCATAAAATAGTATTATTTTTGCAAAGAAAGCTTTTGTTAATCAGTAAAGAGTACAAGTGCCAAGGGATTTATTCCCCTCCCTCCCCAAACTGATTACGTTCTTTTGATTTACTGTTTGGGGATGCAGGAGGTGGGGGGGAGAGATAGTACTGAATTTTATGATTATGACAGGAGAAACCAATGGATTTTGTGACCTAATAATTGAGATAAATACTTTTTTATGGTAATCATGAAAGAATCCAAGACAAAAATATCTGTGCCATTTTGAAGTAAAACCCATAGACATTATGAAAAAAAATATTTTGAACTCTCCTAGTTAGCAGCAATGGTATTTGAAAATGAGCCAAAGCTATATTATAGATGAAAACTTAATGAAGAACCAAACTTTTCCTTGATAAAATGTTTTCAAAAATGTAATAAGATGCATCCGTCTTATTCAGACATGAAGTTCTTTTCTAGTTCTTGGCAACCAGATAAGTTGCAATGGTCTAAATAAAGGAGTTGACAAATAGCAAAAACAGTTAGCACAGATACCTAATTGTCCATTTGGATTAATTTCTCAGTAGTTCAATTTGTATGCTGCTGGTTTCATTAGCAACAAATAGTAAGTGTGGTCGATAGCGAACACAGTTGAAAACAAACAGCAGGATAAAAAAGACATTGAAGAGATAACTAATTGTTTGAAAAAAATCACATTAGACAGAATGCTTGGAAACAAAGAGGTGAGGTACTAAAATCAGGTCTCAGTTTTCTTTATAACATTTTGCAGCATTTTTAAGGTTATATCATTTCCATATATAGAATTATGTGAAATTTGGAACTTACATTGTTGCATGCAAGGCTCTAAATAGGTATTCATAACTTAAAATATAAATTGTTATTGTGATAAATTTGTGGTTTTCACTCTTAAAACCTGTGGAGAGCTAGCTTCAGAAGTAGCTGCAAAAGACATAGAGAAAGAAGACTGTTGAGGACACCTGACTATCAGCATAATGAGAAATGTGAATTGTAGTGTCTTCATTTTAAAGACTAGTGTGGAGCGGATGTCAGTACCTTAACATGATATAGTTCAGTGTGGTCATGTGTGCAGAGTTTAATTATAACTTGTTTTACAGTAATTATATAATGGAAATCTAGTCTACATTAAAAAAAAAATTTACTCATTCCATTACTGTGCATAGTCACCTTGATAGAAAAATCATAGTATAACTTTGATTTTCTTTTGTTTGAGGACATAGAGTAAAATGTTATTTTTGTCAAAAATGCCATTCTTTCTGTAGAGAAATTTCCTATCAGTTTAGACAAAGATGTCAATATCCAGTAGTTTTTGCATGTAGCATCTGTAATTCAGCCACTTTCTTGCAGCCTGATACTCTTTCATCATGAGGATGGAAATACTCAAAACTTACGCTATATGTGACAGAATATTATTGCATAATATTTTAGACGTGTATCTCATCCTGAGATGTTTGCTTGCCCTAAATATAGGACATAGTAATGTCTCTATTTCAGCTTGTTTTCATCTTTGATTAATATGAAAAGAACACTGAGTGTAATTTTTATCTTTGTGGGAAAGTGAGTTTTTTGCATGGTGCTTGTATAAAGAAGCTTAGGCTAAATGATTTAACCTTAAAATCAATACAAACTAACTCATTACAATGGTTGCTATTAGCTGCCCCTCAGTGAAAATACACTTCCAGAGAGCAGAGAAACCCTGTTTAGTACTGTTATGTCTCAGGTTTGTATTCACGATTTAATGAGGGAAATAAAAGTTGTAACAATAATAGATCTGAAATGTATGCATTAGCTGTGATATCTACATGTCCAGATGCATGCAAAAACCCACATACAAGCTGAGTTTTATCGTTTTCTTAAACTCAGTCAAGAAACAACTCACATGGAGTAACAATGGCAGATTTAATATTTAGGAAAACTGCAATTCCAATTTAGTTTATAATGATGCTTTAGGAGAAGCTCCTGTTATTAACCATGTCAGTCTGATTGCTTTTCTGACTGCAGTTTTCAATTAGGCATAATGTGTTCTATTCATGTGTGAAAGGAGAGGAGGATTTTTTTGTTAGCAAATCATGAATTTGAGTAAGCACTTAAAAGAAAACAGTGTATTGTAGCTGTATGCAAGTTATTTTCTACAGTGAAATAAATGTAGCTACCTTGATTAAAGGTACACTTCCTGACATGCCATCTATCACAAAAAAGGTTTAGAGTTCTGTTTTTGTTAGATAGTTTGAAAGTGGTTATATGATAACAAGCCAGTAAAAATCTAAGTGTTTGACTTCACTTATACTAGTCAGTAAAGAACTTGTGCATTTTATACAGAAGAAACTGTCTAAACACATTGAATCTTATTTTTCAGAACAACGTTTTCCTACTTTTGAAAGTTTTGGTTTGTTTAATGGGTTATAAAATAAAAATTCATTCTAGTATTAAAAAGTTAAGTTACTTTTTGTCTGTGATAGTATCTGTCCCTTTCCCATATGTGTCCTGTGCCTTGATATACAGAAAGGCTGTAGTGTACAGAGGTAAGGGGAGAACCTCTGTTCAGAATCCCCAGGTGTGCATAAGTGTCTGTATAGAGGAACAACTGCATATGTATTTTATGTGTGGGTTTAATGAATGTAGAAGGAAAGTCATAGGCACTGTCACCTCCAAACTATAGTGGCTTTGGGAGGATGTTTGTTGGTGGGTGGTGGTTAGTTTTGTTTGTTTTGTTTTTTTCTTTCTCCTTTCTTCCTGAATCAGCTTTAACCAGTAGTATTCATATCGACCAAATCTCTCACGCAAGGCTTACTGTAGTGGCTAGTGGATTGCAAGTATTCTGGCTGGAATTTGGGAGCATAGACCCAAATCATCATAGGAGAAAAGACCTAAGGAACCAACCTTACAAACGAAAGTAATGTCTTGTCTTCTCATTTGCAATCATTTAATTATTAAAAATTAAACTTAATTAAAAAACTGAGGGCAAAAGCCAGAGAAAATCCTTAGTTTATTTGAAAGGTGTACTCTCCAACTTCACAGGGCTGAACATTTTGGCTGGGTTATTTTTGCAGTATTGTTGCTTTTCAAATTACTTTTTCATTTAAGCAGCACTTCTCCTTAGCAAGCTAGTCACTGTGATCGGTACCAGTTGAGAGATAGCCCTTTTGCTTTCTTCCGTAAAGTGCCAAGCTGTCCAAGCCCTGTTTAAATTTCCATTGTAAACTGTAACCAGTAAGCTGTGAATGCTCCCACAGAAGTTCTTATAACTGAGAACTGAAATGATTGCCCAGTAATGCACTGTGGCTGAATGAGAAGTAGTAGGATTCCTTAGAATAAGAGTGTGGAAGCCTGGGAGGAAAAAAAAAATTTGCACATAATTGGTAAGAGAGCCTTTGGAAAATAATGTTAAACTCAGCATAAAAGTATTTAAAATTCCATAATACATGATCTTACCTCTTTTTATAAATTGTTTTTTTATAATGTATCTTCTATTTCCTTCCTATGAAGAAGTATTTAATGGATAGGTGGATGCACACTGCCTGTCTTTCCAAAGATCACGATATTCTGCTCAAACCTCCCTCACAACCTGCAGTGACCTATTGTTCTTTTTATGGTTTCCTGCCCCTGGGAGAAGTAGGTTAGAGACAATCACAGAGGGATGGTCTGCCAAAGTGGTAACATTGATTTAGATGATTGCAATTTATTGCTTTTAAGAGTATAGTTCTGTTTTTTATGCACTATACTAGGTCAGAAATAACTAGTGGCAGAAGCTGTAAATTTTCCTCTGATTGTAGTGCACAAGAGCTATTCCTCTTCAGTTTTTATAGAAAAATCCTGTGACCTTCCAGATAGGCTTTGCTACAACAGTGGGTAAAACTTCAAATGGTCCATTACGCAGGGCAGAATCTCTATTGTCTTTATGGTAGTCCAGTTCGGATGAAATATGCTAGTTAAATAGAAGGAAGACTGGACACCATTTACAAAATATCATAATATCTGGAGACGGGACTTTCAGAAAAGCCCATCCATTTAATTACTGGCTGGTAGTTAACTAAATGTTCCTGTTTACTAAACACCTTTCATTTTCTGCCTCTGCTTTTGGACCTTCTTGCATCATGACACGTAATTCAAGTTAGTATTACTGGCAGACTTCAGCTGTGTTCCTTTTTGGTGGTTTGGATTCATGCTTCTTACTCCCACTTACATTTCCTGATCCATATAGCCTTACGTCATACTCCTAACCTTTTTCAGCAATGAGTAACCTTGCAGTTATATTTTGACATGAACTGCACTCATCCCATTACCTTGGAGTGTCAGTTAATACCTTCTTTTCTGGTCCAAGATCTAGTTATTAGTTTCTCGGACAGGGAACAACAGATACAGAACCTATTTTAGTGCTTCTGTCTGCTAAAGACTGATAGAGTAACTAAAGCCCTCCTGGCAGGGACCATGTGCAAAGCAGCTGATGTTAATTTGCCTTGAGCTTTCAACATTGCTCCGGCTCTTATTGACTATACCTGGTTTTGACAGTATTTTCACACGTTAGTCTTCTTTAGACAGGCTGTAGTTCTCCATTAGGATGCTACCATTAATTTTTTTCTTAGTGTCTCCTTAGCCTCTCTGAACCCTCCTTCTACCAACCTAGAAATTTGATCATCATATCTTGGGTTTCAGGCAACTCGGTGCAATTTTCTAGTTTGCCCTCCCAACTTGCATTTGGTTTTTAATCTGTCCTTACTTATACCTGACTTTTTAATATACAGACCCTGTATTTTTATACTGTTAACGTTAATAAATTTTAACTCAAGTACTTCAAATGTAACCTGTTCATGTCGGAAGACTGCTACTTTCCCCTTTATAGTGAGAAACTTGGAAGGGACAGAAGATTAGAGCTGTCCTCTATTGAAAGAAACACATTAGAGGTGTGGAATGATCCCACAGATGAACTCTGGAACAGCTTAGGTTTTAGATAAAATTTATTCCAAAATCTCTTACAGTTCAAGTAACTTTTTTTAGTAAAGCTTCTGTTTTTAATAGTTGTGGCACCAATCTGTGGAATACATACCACATTAAAAAAAGGCTAGATCAGTGTTTTACTTTATGAAGGATAGCCATCTGGTAATGTATATTATTTATTCAGAATTTGTTTTATCTGAGAAAGAGGTACACCTATCATGATGCTTTGGTTGCAGTAGCAAAAATTAAAGAATTCATCTCTGATTTTATCCTTTCTGTTACTTTCCATGGATGACAGGCATTCTTAAAAAGATACTTTTTAAATTTTGTTTTGGTTTTGTTTCTGAAGAGCAGTAATCCTTATGCCGTACTGCCAATGTGCAGATGGCCAAAGCACTTATTTTCACAACCCAGAATACTAGTAATTACATGTTCTTTTAATGGATGGTTACTGCTGTTGGCCTAAAAATTTGAAACAGCCTGTCAGTCTTTCTTGAAAGTCAAGAACTTTTTGTTATTGGACAATTGTCATGGAACCACACAAACTAGGCCAGTCCAGTTAACAAACAATCAAACAAAAAATATTTATTTTACAAGATGGAAGGGGAGAAACTAAGTTTTGTTTTAACTACTCTGGCTCCAACAGACATTAACAATTCACAGGTTTGGGATGTTGGTTGGGATATTAATACTACACCGCTGACCTAAGAGCTCCTAAGGTTTATGGTTGATGACCCAAAATCACTCACCCGTTTAAGATGAGGTCTCTCCATCTGTACAGAAGATGAACCGCAGGTGGTGTCCCAGCCCATGGGGAGAGCCTCCCACCGCAGACCTGCTGCCCTGAGGGAGACCGATTCCAGATGGCCCCCTCGCGGGACTCCATTTATACCCAATTCGAATCCGACCTGTGGTCATATATGGCCACGTAGGTCCCTATTGCCCAAAGACCTCAGCTTTGTCTCCCATCAGCTGAAACTGCCAATGCCCTGCGGGCATCATTCAAACTGTGGTGGGAAGGTTTTCCCACAGGCTTTGTCGAGACAGGTGCATCTGCCACACTAATGGGTTTAAAAAGGCAACAAAACAAATGACCTAGCCAGTTTTCAGTAGGAGAACAGCTCAAAATTACTTGAACATGTTGCGTATTATTATGGTGCTGGCAGCAATAATTTTCACTGTATAAGTATTCCTTTTTGGATAATAAATGTCACAGAAAATTTTGTTTGCTCATATCTATATGAGCTTGTTGCAATCCTAAATCATATTCTCCAGAAGTAGACATCCCTGAGTTATTTCAGCATTGCCCTGAAAGTCACATGTATGAACTTGCAATCAGAAGATTTGAGCAGTGATGAAAAATAAATAAATCCACATCTTTTTTTTTTCCAACATGTTTGGTTACAAACTAATTCTGAAAGATAAAAGCAGTACAGTAACAGACTGCAGAGATTTATCTTCCTCAACTACCTCATTACAGTTCTGTTTGGCTGACTTGAAAATATTAATTAGCTAACGTTAAATATAAGGCCAGGAAATCTAAAAAACAAATAAAAAGTTGTTTTTAAAAAATATTTTTAAAATACTGTGGTCATTTTGTGTCCATTTTTCCTGAACTCAGAAATTATAACTGAATCTTCTCAATATATGAGTAAAAAATGGAACCTGTTTCATGAATGAATTTAAGAAATGTTGTGCTTCAGTGGATAGAATAGTTAAAGATAGGGTTTTTACATTTGTCAATAGGAATTATAATAATATGTTGTACATTTTCTATTTGTTTACAAGTTGAATCTCTTTTCAGGATTTTGCATTTGGTCTAAAAATAAGTTATGATGATTATCAAACTGCACCTATTTTATCATGCATAGGAATTGGAATCCAGATAGTTCATTATTTTTTGACAAGATTTTCTTTGAATTTTAAAGCTCTGTGATAGCCTCTTTCTCCACAGAAAGCATGCTAAATATTATTCTGTGGGATTTATGTAAGTAACAGAAAATGTTGTTAAGGCACCTGAAATCATAATTTCATTCAGTGGTTAATAAATAAACTAATAAACTAATTGTCTTTTGGGTTTATAGAGCTCTGTGTAAGTTTGGCAGAACAAATGATCTTTTAGAAAGAATTTAGTCAACTTACTAAAGGATTTAGATGTTTTAAAAGAAAGCACACCTCTGAGGAAAGGGTGTCTAAACATTTAAAATAAGGCTAAATTCTAAAATCTGCACCTTGTCTGTGAAATGCAAATTTCATTCCCTGCTCAACTCTGGGGAAAAAAGGCCATCTTTTTTGAACCTTAATATTGGAAACAAAAGTGATTGTTTAGAACATCTGTGCAAAGTCTATAATTAATTATTTTAGATGGTTGTAAGTGAACTAAATGTAAAATGGCTGTGATTTTATAACTTCTAAATGTACTCTTCAGACAAATGTTTTACCTGTATAGTACCTATCTAATATTCCCACAGTGGGATCATGTATTAGAATTCAGATAGCTTATTATATCATTGTACACATAAGTAGTTATCATGCATGCATTTTTTTTTCCATGCTTCACAACCTCTGAAATACCAATACAGAGGAAGTATTTTCTAGCCAGCACCTCATGGGACTTTGGATATTATTTAATACTTTCTTGAACAAACAGATACTTTATACTATATATATTTTTCACATGATACTGTATGAACTGCAAGAGAATTTTCAGCTTCAGAATCTAAAATGGTGGTTCCCAAACTTTACTGGGTTTGACTACAAGTTGTTTCAGGATTGCGACTACAAGTTTAGCCCATTTATTTTTCTTTAAACATCTGTATTCCCCTTCTTTTTCCAACTTCTTTCCCCTTCTCCTTGCACTCTTGAGCCCAGGGTTTTGGAATTGAGATTTGAGTGGTAGAGGTACAGTTTTACATTTAAAAATTTCAAATCCTATTTGCTAGAACTTGGAAAGCTTAATTAAAATTTGAAATGGAAAAATTCCTGAAAATAATTGTCATTACATAAAATAACCAAACTTTCGTGTTTTGATAACTATACTGTTAATCTGAAGCTTATATTTGTGAGTGAATATTCATGGGTTTGCATATATTCAAAATGTTAACTGTATGAAAATGAAATATGAGTTGATATCAAATTATTAATATAGGATAAAGAGGTTTTAGAGAGATGTCAAGCTGAGTATTAAGAAAAATTAAATGTTATGATTAAATGTGACATTTGAATATATTTAGATGAAGGCATCATTAAGACAGTCAAATAACCTTAATTCTGGGTTTTTTTTAGTACTATTCACTAGCACCATGATTGCTGTTGTGGTATTTCAGTATTTCTGCAGATTAGATTAAAATGATTTAAAAAAAAGGCTTTGTTTCCTTTTCTACCTCTTACCTATTTTGGCAGATATTTACTGTAAGATATTGTATTACTTTTCTATATCTAGTGTAGAGAAGCTTTTGAGGCTCACAGCTTTGTTTTGTTCGGACTAGCTCCTGTTGTTTCTAAAGGTTTAGAAAAAGAATTCTGCACCAGAGCTACAGTATGCTTTGTAAAAAATATATTTTTTTCATGAAGGAAGTTCTCCATAATAGAGAATTTATTTTAAGTTATAACTGTCTGTCATGAATACATATTTTAGGAGCATCATTCCTTAAAGCATCATTGAAGGATACATTTTTTTCTATAAACAGTTTGTATTCTAATGCAGGTTATGATTATTATGGTTTATGGAAATAGTTTATAGAATCTAGTTTAGAATTAACATCAACAAGAAAAGCCTTCTAAAAAACTTTAAAAACTCTATAGTGACTTTCCAGAAAATATAAGTATCTTGGTTAATCTAAAAGTTTTAACAAGAAGTTCAGTTAGAAAGTAAAGTCATGTTTTAAAAACATCAGCATTTAAATCAAATGTTTAATTGGGACCCTTTTACATTATTCCTCAAACAATTTAATTTGTAAGAAAATAATATTGGAAATAGCAAATGACACAGACTACTGCTTGCAGGATTGTAGATTGCCTGAATTTTTCATCTATGAGATTTCAAAGCATTTGATCTGAGTCCTTACATATTTTTGAATAAAGGATGTGCCAATTCTTAATTAGTATTGCTTCAAACTGTGAAGAAGATTTAAAAGCAGTAGGATAACATTATTCAGCAATTGTAAGAAAATGAGAAGCAGTATTAATGTACATTCTGCCCACTGTCTGCATCTTAATTATTTTGAGGTTCTCAATAAAAACAGGTCCCAGGTAGTAGACAATCAGTGCTAAAATTTAAGCAAAGTAGCTGTTGCTGAAGGGTCCTGTTATGGAAAGTATTTTGCTAGATAAATGGTATTAGTGAAGTAAAATAGTATAATAGCACCTTTGTAACCACCCTGATAATATAATTAAGGATTTCAGAGTTAGGAAATATCAGAAATAAGACTAACTGTATAACCTTATATCACATCTCATCCCCTTGTATTTATGTATAATCTGTAATTCTGTATGTGTATAGTGTTTCCATGGAAACTCTTTCTCATTCATTTTATAGGATGGACAAAGATCAAAGACTAACTGCTAATTAATACTTTATTTCTTTTCCTTACTCTGTGCATGACCCCATTCCTCATTCATTAGTAAGTATTAAGTTATGCTCTAAAGAGAGAATTCTTATCTGCCCTACCTTTTTTTCCATAAGAATTATCTTTGTGGTACCCAAAAGTTTCACAATCCTTAATTGATTTGTTTTTATAGTATCATGGAAGATGATATCACCATTTTCATCCTTACTGTCATAGTAAGTAATAAAGTATGCATGGTGGGATTTTAAGTCTGAAGTATCTGCTAATGTTAAATATTCCATCTGGAACAGTGAATATTTACAAATGGGTAGCAGTATGTAAGCTCAGTATGTTCAAGCACAGCTCCTTTGGCTTCAGCTGCGGATAGAAGCTCTGAGCATTTCTGCACATTAGATCCTGTAGTCTAATCCAAATCTCCCTTGTTTTGTTAGTGGAAAGATACCACTGTTAGTGTCTGACATCTCAAATTCTTTATTTGTAGATTCATTAAGGCACTTTGGTCTGTTTCTTCTGCTGCATTGCAGAAGTAAAAGAAAGTATAGTAACAGAAATTCAATACTTGCTGCAGTACAGAAACTGTTTTAAACTACTTGTGTGGTAACTAAGGTAACCAGTTCTTCCAAGAAATTGCATTTATATTTATCAGTTTTCAGTATGTGGTTTTATGTGTTTGTATTTTTAATGGATTTTTTCAAATTAATATCTAAAAGTAGACTAATGAATAGACTTGAACTTTTACTTGATGTAGATGATGTGACATACATGTATCACTCATAGATGAGTTATTTGACTTGAGAGAAATTAACCCAGCACTGGAAAAGAAACAGTCACTGAACTACTTAATCCTCCTTGATCTTTGTTTTGAAGTTTTGCTTTGATGTATATTCAGGCCTGTCAGAAATGTTGCCAGCTTATGTTTGTACTAGCTTTTCCAGTAATTTGCATCCCAAATTGAATCATAGACTTATTAAGGGTGGGAGGTCAGTCTTGTCCAATCTCTTGTTCATCGCGGGTCCAGTTAGGTCACATTCTGCAGGTCTTGCCCTATCAAGTTTCAAATATTTCTAAGGATAGAAATTCTGCAATCTTCCAGTATTTGACCGCTCTCATGGTATATTTTTTTTTTTATTATACATAATCAGAATTTCCTGTGTTACATTTTATATCTGTAGTCCCTTGACTTAGCTCTGTGAACCTCTGAGAAGAGTCTGGCTGTGTCTTCTCTATCTCTTCCCGTTAAACAGGGCAGTAAGGTCTTTCCCAGTCTTCTGTTTTTAAGGGTGGGGAAAACAGTTCTCATTCTTTCCTCAACCATCATGCACTCTGGGCACCTAACCCTACTGTACTTGCCCTATATGAATTTTTTACTTGTGCTGGGGAGCCCAATACTGCACCCAGTACTCAATGTGTGGTCTCACAAATGCTGAACAGAGGGGAATAATCACATCTTTCCCTCTCCTGGCTGCAGTCTTGCTACTACAGTCCATTGTGTGGCTGAATATCTTTGCCACAAAGGTGTACTGCTAATTCAACTTGTTATCCACCAAGATCTGTTTTTGGGCCTGCTAGTGCAGAAAAGAGGGTCTGACATGCTGAAGAAGCCATCGAAGGCTACCAAGATGGTTAGGAGTGCATGCTGAAAGAAGGTCAAGGGGGCAGGATTTTGTTTAGATTGAAGAAAGGAAGGCTGGGCATCTAGTTGCTGTCTTTTCATTTGAAGGCATTTAGAGAGAAGACATGGGTACGCTTTCCTTAAAGACACACAATGAAAGGGCAAGTCACCAACTGTAACAGGGAAAACGTTAATTGGACATAAGGAGAAGATTCTTCACCATGAGAGTGTTAGTGACTGGAACAAGCTAGCTGGAGACTGACAGGACTGGGCCAGACATAGCTCTGAGGAGCCTGGTCCAAGGTGGAAGATAATCTCGCTTTAAGCAACCTTGGACTAGATGACTTCCAGGAGTCCCTAACAACTTCAATATGTCTATGATTATTAGGACATTTCTGAGACTACAATTCCTCCAGTTATGATAGCTCATTATCTTTACAGTACCTGTCTCTTCTCCTTCAGTGTACCTCTGGTGGAGAAGTCTATGAAAATTAGCAGACATACCTTTTTATATGATGAAAAATATTGCTGTCCTTTCATGCACAACAGCAAGGTACTGTAGACTTTTTTTTTAACTGCTTCATTGTGCTTTTTATTAGCTGTTCTTTCTTTTTTCTTTCTGTCAAATGTGATGCACTTAGAAAGGTATAATTATTTGGTCATAGGAAAAGTCACTGGAAAGGTGAGAGTAGTACAGTTAATTTGTAAATCCACAGCCCAGGAGAGTTCAACTTCTGTTTTAAGTTGGATTGCTGGAATAGTGGTCCAGCAAACTCAGACATTTTTGTGTGCATGTTTTGAGAGATTAGTACTAGTAGAATACTACTAGAAGAATACTATTAGTAGAAAACTACTACTAGCTTGAGAGTGACTGCTTTAGGAATATTATAACTTTTGGGTAAGGTAGGAGAATCTTAAGACAGGGAACAGCATCATAAGAAAATAAAATACATGAATAAAGTATGCCCAATAGTAGTATGCAGCTGAAAGGATATGTAGTATATATAATTGAGCATCTGATTTTTTGGAAGTTTGCTTTAACAGATAATGCATCCTCTGTATTATCTTTAAAATAAAAGCTGAAATGCATACATTCACCATTTTCACATTAAGGTAATTACATACTTAGCATTGTATTTAATGTTCAAATAAGTTTGTGGGTTGTATGTATGGTATTTAGAGTTGCTATTTGAGGATGTAGTTACTTGTGCACACTCGATGTTTGGTTTGCCATTAAAACCAGTCAATTCTTTGACTTATCTGATTTGGACTTGGGATAACTGTGCTGTTCAAGAAACTTACTTTCTCACACATACTCACGAGATTTCTCATGCTTCCCTCCATGCTATGGTTCCCTCACCACCACCATATTTATTCTTTATTTTCAACAATGTATTTGGTTTTGGGTATTTTTTGTAGCATGCTTTTTAAACTATTTTAGTAGTTTACTATTTATACTTGAGATGCAATGAGAATCTTGTCCACAAAGTCTGTGCAAGGGTTTATCTGCTACAAGTGGTTTGGACATTGTATGAAGCAGCTGAAATATTACAAGATGGTTTGCTGTTTATTGCCTGAGATTTTTTTATGAGAGATTAATGACTAGATATCAAAATCCTACAGACCTTGTTAGAGAACAATATTGATTTAGCAAAGTTGGAAGGTAAGCAATAAGTCTTTATTTTCTTTCACAATTGTAGGTAGAAATTGTAAGTTAATGACTTTCAGTGTATGGACAGTATTTCTACTTAATTGTTATTTATGCTTTATTTTTTAAGGTGTATAATAAATCAAGAACTTGATGCATTTGGATGTCTAACACAAGTATTAATCTAAATAGTAATATAACAGTCTAAATACAACTTTGCACCACTCTAACTTGGTCTAATTTGCATCAGGTCTCTACCTGTCTAGTTTGTGCTCTTTTAGATAAAAAAAA
>VXBL01003188.1:606553-698837 GCA_013400195.1 Aramus guarauna
CCCCCTGCCCCCTGATCTTTAGCTTGATTAGCACTTCAGATTGGTCTCTGAGAGAGAAACTACACATTATACTGATTAATCATGAAAGTATTGCTTGCTTACAGCTTTTATGGTCTCTTTTGGTTTTTGTTATCCATATGTACAAGAATGCTGCAGTTAGAAATATTTTTTTTTTTTTTTTTTTAATTTAGTGTTTTTAATCACTTAAAGTAACATTCAAATACACAAGGGGAGAATTACTGCAGTGGAGATGCTACATAATTTTTCAAATCAGACTTCTGAAATACTTTCTCTCTTTCAGGGTTACCAGGGAATGGTGGATGGAGGCGATAATATTGTAGAAGTTTCGTGGGAAAGTGTTTCAAGTATCCTGCAAGTGGTAAGTGTTAGGGGATGGGNATCAAAATCCTACAGACCTTGTTAGAGAACAATATTGATTTAGCAAAGTTGGAAGGTAAGCAATAAGTCTTTATTTTCTTTCACAATTGTAGGTAGAAATTGTAAGTTAATGACTTTCAGTGTATGGACAGTATTTCTACTTAATTGTTATTTATGCTTTATTTTTTAAGGTGTATAATAAATCAAGAACTTGATGCATTTGGATGTCTAACACAAGTATTAATCTAAATAGTAATATAACAGTCTAAATACAACTTTGCACCACTCTAACTTGGTCTAATTTGCATCAGGTCTCTACCTGTCTAGTTTGTGCTCTTTTAGATAAAAAAAATAACCCAATAAAAAAAAAGTGATTTCCTGAGCAATAATGGCCTAATTTATTCAGAATTCTGTTTTGTTGTGAATCTTATGCTTTCATTTACTAAGGTAACACCCTTCACAAATTGATCACTGATTCCTGATATTTATACCTTCTCTTGTGTAAAGAACTATTTTGGCTTTGTTAATGTTATTTTTAGTCCTTTTTAAAATTTAGGCGTAAGGAAGTAAATCGGGTTTGTCACAATATTTTCTGCCTGGTTTTGAAATTCATAATGCATTTCAGTTGCTTTCCTACCATAGATTTCTCCACATCTTACAGTGCTTTGGTCTGATTTCTTGATGTTTTGTTTATATGATTGCAGGCTTATTTATCATGGTGCGTAACTGCGGAACATTGTGTCCACTGTCCATCTTGCAGTCTGTAGAAGGTGGAGATTTGTGGGATTTTTTTGTGGGGTTTTCTTGTGTGGATGNAAGAGTCAGAATAAAAAAAGAATAAAATAGATATTCTAATTTTTCTACAGTTATAATACTGCCCATGGATATCTTATTCCAAAGTTATAAATTAGGTTTAATTTTACACTAATCTTTACAGAAATTTGAATATATATATATAATAATTCACAGTTACATAGAATTGCTACAGGTCATACTGTTGAAGGAATTTGGCTTCTGATTCATGAGACAGATCTTCTAAGATCTCAAATGTGGAACTAATGAAAAATACTACATTAAATTAAAGGAATGAAATAAGGAGTCATGCTTGAATTGGAAGTTTCTTGTGACAGTTTAAATACCTAAGAAGTTTTACCTAAAAAGTGAAGATAATTTACTGTAATATCAAAAAGAAAAAAGTGCAATTTAAATGCAAAACATATGGGGAAAAAACCCCAGTGTTTAGTAATATTACTGAGAGAAGGCAATACTGCTTCCCACTGAATCAGAGTTACAAGGCAAAATATTAATGTAGGTAGTTTTCTATGAAACAATGTAAGTTATTCGAAGCTAAGTTCACTTTTCTTGAAGAATCAGTATTAGCTGAGAAATAAATGGGTTAAAAAAACCTTATGGCTGAATTGTTGAAATCTTGAGAAAATGTGGAATGTATATATCTGGAATACATGTATTAGTATCTATATAGCATATAAAATACATACAGGTAACAGAACAATATAGGCAAGCATTGCATAGAAATTGTTAAAATTATAGGCATTTTTTTTTTCCTTTATGACAGAATATAAAGTCTAGGATGTCTGAACAGACCTGCTGTTATCTTAACACAAGCCTTTTTGACCTGTTCTCATAAGGGCAGTCCTGTATATGTCTACAGTTGCTTCTACAGTATTTTCTACTAATGTTTTGAATGGTGAGGAAAAATAGTCCTACTCCTATGTATTTTCTCTATGTTTTATCTTATCAAGAAATAGTTATCTTTCCAATTAAGGGCTGAATGATATTTTTGTCCATGTCTTTCTCTGTTGCTTGAGACATTATAAACCTGTATTATTTTTCTGTAAACTCATCATGAAAAGACAGAGCTTTGACCATAGAAATAACACTGTGTCTTACTTATCAAATGCCAAGAGTTAAAGCAGGAACAGACTGTGAACTAGAAAACCATTTCAAATTTGATAGTAAAAACGTCCAAAATACAGTATAGAGAATCAAAATTGAAGGAGGTTTGGGATGATATTCCTAACTGGACTTTAGCTTAAACATTGTGTTTGTCTGGAATAAGGTTATTGAACAGAATTTATAGGACCTTTGAGCAACTAATATTTATAATTGTGAAAGGGATTAGAGCAGCACTTTCCTAAGTGTTTTTTTTTTGTTTGTTTTTGTTTTTTCCTGCATATCAGGTGAATCCTAACAGTTCATCTTCTGAAATTTTACTTACAACTCTTACTCTCTAATGAACACACATGATGACCCCTATTAGTTGCATTTCTGTTACTCTTGTTTTTAAAGCCTTTTAAATCCATATCTAGGTATTAGCAATCTTTTAACAAAACACCTTGAGGAAAAATATGTTAATGTATGTTTAATATTTGCTTTCATATGTTAACAAACAAAAAACAAGATAGCACTTTCCTATTTTATAAAATTGAACTGATTTTTACAAGCATTCACAATATCAATTATGCCAATAAGACAAATGTTTGGAGTAATAGGTAAGTGAAGTGTTTCAGAAGTGCAGATGTTTCTTGAAGGACACTATTATCTCCTTCTTTTTGTGGAAGACAAAAATTTTCAAAGAATGTTAAATTAATACTCTCTGTCCTTTGTAACATAGAATTTTTCTCACAAAGTAATAACATGAGATAGGTTGACAATTAATATATTTCAAAGGAGATTTTTAGATAATAAGTAAAATCAAGACTAAATCATTTAAACAAAAGATTGAATCAGAAAGATACCTGCAAGGGTTTGTGTCTATACACACATACATATATAAAAAACTTCTGAAAATTATAAATGAATGAATGAACTGAATACAGGATGAAGATTAGGCATGTTACTGTCTCACAAATTAGTTCACACATCACTATTTAGGAAGGCCCAGGGGAAATTATTTATTTGGACCATGATAGTAGCAAAACATGGGTTAAAGAATCTCTAAGCCACTGAGTACTGTGCAGTTGCTGCTGTGCACTTCACACAGTGGTTGTGCCTTATATTTGACTCTGATTGTTTCAGTTTGCCTTTAGAATTCCTCTTAATTGACTGATATTTTTCATGTGTGTGCCCAAATTAAATAGCAAATGGAAGTAAGAGTGTCTACTAAAAAGCAGTTGTAATGTAAAATGTAGTAATGTTATATATATGTACATAAAAAAAAGACATCTGTAATATTCTTTGGCATACAGACCTGATGGGTAGAATTTATTTTGTTAACCTTAAATGTCTAAAATGCAGACATGTAGAATTCAGCTAGTGAGCTCCAGACTCACTTGAATTCAGTAAAGTAGAAAAGGAAATTCTAAAATCATACAACCTTAGAATCCTTTATGTTGGAAAAGACCCTTAAGATCACCAAGTCCAACTGTTAACCAAACACTGCTAAGTCCACCACTAAACCACATCTACATGCTTCATCTGAACTTTTGCATGTAGCTACTACAGATGAGGTGAAATCTACATCCTTTTCAATAACTTTCTTTCACTTACTATAAGGTTAGCTTAGAGTAATTCAGATGTACAAGTTCGTACTGTAGGTTGAGTTTCATCAGACTAAATTCAAAGATACCTCTCACTACAAGAAAAATGACTTCAAGCAGTAATAACAGAAGTTAAAACTTCATGGTGAAAGTGTCATTATAGAGAAGAACATTGGTTCACAATGTTCTTGGTTCCTATTATCATCATGTGAATGACAGCTGAAAGGTAGCCAGCTTAAGGTAGATAAAACTTAGATCAAACTTAGCCAGCTTAAGGTAGATAAAACTTAGATCAAAAACAATTAACAGTTCAGAGGGCTGGAGCACCTCTCCCACAAAGAAAGGCTGACAGAGTTGGAGTTGTCCAGCCTGGAGAAGAGGAGGCTTCAGGAGACCTTATTGCAGCTTTTCAATAGTAAAGGGGACTGATAAGAAAGATGGAGAGAGACTTTTTGCCAGACCCTGTAGTGATAGGACAAGAGATAATGGTTTTGAACTGAAAGAGAGTAGATTTGGATTGGACATAAGGAAGAAATTTTTGCAATAAGGGTGGTAAAGCACTGGGACAGGTTACCCAGAGAAGCTGTGGATGCCTCATCCCTAGAAGTGTTGAAGGTGAGGTTTGATGGGTTTTTGAGCAACCTGATCTTGTGATAGGTGTTCCAGCCTATGGCAGGGGGAGTTGGACTAGGTGATCTTCAAATGTCCCTTCCAACACAAACCATTCTGTGATTCTATGTTGCGCTTTGTAGTGGTCTTTCTATTGGAGGCACCTGTTAATGCCTAAGGGTTTCTTACTTGGATTGAAAGCTGGAATCCCTCTTTTTGGCACAGGAAAGAATTCATCACTTCAGTATTACTCCAGGCAGAAGAGAATCTTAAGATCAGAGTTTATTTGCTATCAGCAGAGAGATTGAAGTATAATTCTTACAAATCATCACATACTGGATTATTTCTATTCATAACCAGGTGAACAAAATGGAAACCATTTTAAAGGACATGGACAGGCTTTACCAGTTTTATATAATACAGATATGTAATTTTTTCTTCTTATACTTGAAATCTTAAGCTTATTATTGAAATAGTAGACAGTCATTGACATAGATCAGTGAGAAGACAGTATTAGTTTGCTGTTGTGGGGTTTTTTTGTTTTGTGTTTTTTGTTGTTGTTGTTTGTTTAAAAAAGTGGATTGAAAAGGGAGGCAGAGGTTCTGTTTTCTACTTTGACTGGAATAATAGCTGGTCCCCAAAACCAAGCTTATGCTGGAATATTTTTCCTCCTTTAGGATTGAAAAAGTTACCCATATCAGTCATAAAAGTCCTCCCAAGCGCAAACAGAATGAAGAAAGATTAAGCACAACCTTGAATTCATTGCTTCATACTTCATCTTTCTGCTTAGGAACACATGAACTGAATAGAAGAGCAAAGATCCCACAGTAATTTAGAAGTAGAGCATTGGTTGAATTCTTTGCCAAATATGCCAAACCTTTAGCTTTTATATAATTCCTTGTGATTGATATTAGATCCTTTTGTGCATTATCTGCCAGTTGGAATGAAGTCTGGTATCCAAAAAGTGGCAGTTTTGACATTAATGCAGCTTCAGAGAAATTAGATTTTCTGTAAAGCTTTAGCAGTGCTGAAGATAAATACAAAGGGTAATAAGCAGTGTAATGATCTTTGAATCTGAAGCTTCATCCTATCCAGTATCCCAGAAGGCTAATGTAATTTCACAGGAAAAGGTACTAAGATGTATCACTTATCTTTCTCTCCCATGCCTATGCTATCAACTCAGATGTAATACGTTAACATTTGAATGAAAAAAAAATTTGTCAATCAAGAAATAGAGGCATACATTTGATGGCAGAAAGAAAGGAAGGGAAGGGGAAATACAAGCATGCTGATGCAGAGTTTTGTTATGAATTTTGACATGTATTTAATGTATTAAAATCTCTGCTTTGAAGTATAAATAAAAAGCACATATGCTGTCACTGATGCTATCATATTGATTTTGATAGCCTTTTATTTATGCACTACTAATGTGAAGACTATTCTGTAATTGTGGAATTCCAAGTTAATCAAAGTATTTCAATACAAAATGTAAAAGGAAAAAAAAAAACTTCAATGGCTTTAAAAGCTTGACTAGATTACAACACAGGTATGAATTAATTGAAATGTAAATTTTTGCTATGACAGAAATGAGTTCAAAGTAGCATCAGTTCTCATTCTCTTTATTCTACCAACTATACTGGCTATATTTATGTTTTTAAGGAAATCTGTAGAGATTCTAACTGGCTAAAATATCATAATTAATGAAAATTTCCTCATTATTTTATAATTTCAAGTAATATGCGGTTGGAACAGGAATTAATGCATTTCAGGGCCCAAAAAATTTTAATACCCCATCTGGGCAGCCTTACATAACTGAAAGTCTAATATCAATATGCAGAAATGCCTGTTTTCTCAACCACATCTCTGATCCAGAATCTGTTTCTGTGGTTTCATAGTTACTGTTATTTATTTTCAGTGTTTATTTCCCTCTCTGGTCTTGATTTTTTTTTTTTATTTTTTTTTTTTTTTACCCCAAGTGTCCAAAAAAAGCAAAATCCTTATTTTCTGACCCTAATAGTGGAAATCAGAACAGCATAATCTGGTTGTTTCTTTTTCCTGAGTGTTTATAGATTCCTGTTTCAAATTGTGTTCTGGTTTGTTTGAACTTTTAGTGTTCCAGTGAGCACTGGGTGAATGAAACCCAGAAAGTACTAGTTTTGAGACTGCAAAAATCATAAAACCCTTAGGGTTTCTTTGGCAAAAATTCTACCTTAAATCCATAATTTCATATAAGCTTTTAAAAACATGTAAGTTCTAGGAAAATATTAGCTTGAACTTGGGCTGTGCAAGTTCTGCCTACCTGTATGCTAAATCTTATTTTCTCTATAGAACTCATTTTGAGAAAGCACTGAGAATCTGTAGCTGCTCAGTGATCATTAGAAATATTCAGTATCTCAGAGTTATTTGTTTCTGATCTAATGAAAATACACTGATAAAAGAAGTTTTTAAAACAGTGAAATAAATTTATAAAGTATCATCACTCAGAAGAAAGTAACTGAATGAATTCAATTCTGCTTGTTAGGTAGATCTTTAGTTCCATTTTAATATGAAGCTAGGAATAAAAAGAAGATAAACCAGTTTGATTTACAACTTAAAAGGAAATGAAGTCTTTTAAGTAGTAAATTTGTCTTTATATAATGGAAGTACGAGCATTCATATCATGCTTTGATACTAGCCACTTTGATAGCCTCTGTGCGTTCCAGATATTTTTATGCTGGTGAAATGGGAGTTCTGCCATAAGTATTTTTCTTTCATTTATGGAATTATGAATACTGAACCCTAATTTAGCTGTGAGAATTTTTTATCATTAATTAGTTGGAGACTCTTTGGAAGCCAAAGAAAGACCAAAGAGGTCTACGTCATTATTTAGAGTAAGCAAGCATTTAATTATGCTTAGTTGCTTTGATGTATGTAAAATACAGTCAGTGCTTATTGACTGAAAGTGTCACAGTCAGATTGTATTTTCAGAATAAGAAATATTCAGAATCTTTCAGAATAAGATCTATGAATTGGATATGAGATCAATGAAAAACTGCAATGATTTCTGTTGGTTTTGGGTTAGGCTACCTAACTTTTGGAAATCAATGTATCTACTCCAGTTGCATTTCTGAGTAGTTGAAAGCTATATCTGGACCTACATCTACATACTCTTTGCATAAACAGAAACCTTTAACTTAGGAATTTTCCAGTTACAATGATTAATGCATTGCAAAAATACCTTTGGGGGAAAGATGTCCCACATTATTGGACAGAAAGTTAGACAAGACATATATTAAGCTTAAAGCACCACCTGTCTTGAGATGCAAGACGGTTAGTTTGCAAGTGCTATTTTATATAAGACCCTTGAACTTATTATCAAGTAATAACTGTAACAGAGTCAGTCTGTTAATTGATTTTTGAAATTATATTTTAAGTAACATTACAATGAATTTTGTACATGGAAATCTGTGAAACTTCAACTTTTTGAAGCCATAACTGATTCTTATTTCTGATGATTATAGTAGTGTTTTTCATCAGTCCATGAAGATGAGTTCATAATTTTCTTTGATTCATTTTCATACAGGTACCATCCTATAAATAATAGAAAATATATAGCAAAAATAATCCTCAAAAGAATTACTTTTAAGTAATAGAAGTTAATGAGATTAACTGCCCTACCTTAAGAAATATTCTCTGCTCTGGATTCATTGATGTCTTTCACAGACCCCAGTTTTAAGAAAATGAATTTTAGAAATGCTACAGGTTACTTTATTTAATAGAACATAGTGTTGAAACTGAGAGAATATTTTTTGTCTTAGATCTGCTTCTTAAATACCAACTAGTCAGCTCTGTCTTAAATATTTTGGAAAGCAAAGCATTCTGTCTTGTATGGAAACTATCTTCAGTGTTTAGTTCATGAATGGTAGATTTTAACTTATCTAATGTATTAAAATATAGCTTTCACTTCAAATTCATATCCCAATAATAAATGTATTTGCAAATTAATCCCAATTTGGAAATAAAGATACTCATTACGCAAGCCATATGCTAAGTTTATTGTTTGCTCCTAGCAATTATTTTTCCAATTCAGTATTCTTGGAAGAGTTTAACCATTTGTTTCCTAACACAGGAGAGTGGTTTTGTACTATTTGTTAGATGGATTATACCTTTAATTTGGTAAGCACAGAATATTTAAGAATGCAGAAGAAATAAGATGTAACACTGCATTTGTTGATGACATTATCCAAAGAACTGTTGTGCAAGACTCTCTTACCTATTTTTTTGTGGGTGCACTACAAAGATAAACTATTTTTATCTATTGATGACTGAGTGAGTTAAAAGAGGTATTTCAGCATACCCTATACGGTACTGAAGGCTGGTCATGTAAATTGACTTTAATCAATATCGTAATTCAAACAAAGACAAAATCATCATCATTGTCATGCAAGCAATAATAATTATCTAGAGAATAATTCTTTTACTGGGTTGTTTACTATAACATTATAATGTGAGATGGAAGATTTGCTGCTTTTTCATGGGACAATGATGGTTTTCATTGGGCAGGGATCATGTCCAAGCGCTGTTTTTTAACTCTGTGTTCTGTGAAGTTAGATTTTGCAATTGTTCATTTTAGCTACATGGAATATTTTAAAGGGTGTGGGTTTGTTAATAGTAGTGTAACTTATTGTTAGCTAGGAAGCCTTGATTATCCTTGTACAGAGGCTTTGTTTGTATGTTTCCATGTTGGTGTTTTGAAAATAAAAAAGGTACTGTGACTCTCCTTAGATTTGAGAACCAGAAACCAAAATAGTCTTCCTGCTGTTCAGTTAGACTGTTTCCTTGGCTACAACATAAACCACAGCTCTCAAGCAAGACCTTCTGCATGAACTGTCATAATATTCAGAGAGGGGGCTGTGGGTTCTTTCTTAATTCATTGTAGTTGAAACCAAACATGCAACTGTAATATTAACAAAATAAATTATTTCATTCTTAGAACTTCAACGCTTAGGAATTACCATGTTTCCTTTAACTACCAGCATTAATGTCACATCTCTGCATATGAAAGCAATGACTTAATGCTGCTGCTTTGAAGTTTTTGCTTTTGGGACTATGAAACCCTTAGAGCTTTCTACAGACTGTTAAACTATAGTGTTTCTCTGAAGATGCTTTGCATCATTTCATGGAATATAAAATGTGTATCTAGTACATGTTCTCTAGAGTAGTTACCTCTCTGTTTTGGCATAGGATACTGTTTTCTGTCACTGATGAATGACAGTTTATGTAGGATTTCCTTTTCATAGTAGCTGTAAAATATAATGTCTGTCTTTAAATTTATATAGGCAGAAAATGTCAGGGAAAAGAAGAATGAATGTCAGGTCATGTAACAAAGAAATGATTGCAAAATGTGAAGATTTTCTTCTTTCTGTTCATTCCTTTTTGCTAAAAGATGTATGCTAGCAAGTACTTTAAGGATAAATCCATTTCATTGGACTGGATCTCTTTCTTTCTGAGAGACACTTAGAAACTATATGAATTAGGTGACCTGTTGGTAATTGATTTGCAGATAATCAGTACACCTTGGTTGTATACACAGTTACTTGCATTCTGGTTTTCGTTGTGTGTGTGGTCTAAGACCCACTGTGGAATTAGGGGCTATCAGATTGTTTAAAATATCAGCTGAAGTTTTGGTAATCTCTGAACATAAAGTATGGGTGAGCAGATTACTGGGCTTTGCATGCCACGGTTCTTTTTTTCTCATTTTGCTCAAGCTGTGTATTTGTGCTGCCTCTTCCAGAATTACTTTCGCAGGCAAACTTAAAAGTTTCTCCAATTATTTTGAAAGGTTTGTATTACAATTTGTAAATCTAATTTTGTGATTAATCATTGAGGAACCAAAATGTAGACTTCAGTTGAAGAATCTTAAGTGCATCTGGGAGTTTGTGAAGATACTGTTTAATTCTCCTTTTTCATTGTATGCTTTTCTCATGTTTTTGGTTTGCCTACAATATTTATATCAAAATCATGATTAATCTTGGGATCAAGTCTTTTTTAGTACTGACTGGTATCCTGGAGAGGATCGATAATTACACATTAGATTTTGTATATTCTTTAAAAATGCTGCATAAAAAAGACCTGTGGGGATTTTGAGTGAGCTATGACTAGGCAGATGGAACCATTGAGAATGTAAAACATTTTAAGCAAAAAAACCTCCAATAACTAAACTTTCTAATGTTCCTGAATCCTTTGCACTTATTTTCAAGTCTTCATTTTTTTCTTAATACATTTCTTGATTTTTTTTTTTCTTCCTCCTACTACCTTTTTTAATCATGTACTAACTGCTGAGCAAATTCTGAAATAATCTTTGTAAATACAAGAGAGACTCTGAGCAGAAGACACTAGTGATTCTACAGGGAATCTACACAGATGTGCTGCAGAAATCATTTTCATAATGTATCAAAAAAACCCAAAAAATTAAACAGAATAAAATTTCTTGGGTCTATTCACTTCTAACCCCTCTTCTTGAACTTACATCTTTCCTAGTCTTGAAGCTACAGATAGTCCTCCTTCATTAAGATTATGGTCCCTCTTAATCTTTTTAAACCAAGTCTATCCAGGCTCTTCCTCTAGTCAGTGAAAAATAGATCCTTCACAGTGTTCAAGGTAAACATCTATTGTGAATCACCTAGTATTTGTAGTCCATGAAGGGACCCACCCACTGGATGCAAAACACTGATGAGCATAATCAGCCACCTTGCCTACTGCAACAGAATCTTCTTCAACTTTTCATAGTATATGTTACACCTGAAAACATGCTGTGGTATTTCTGGCAAATTAAAATGATGTTTTAGTGCTAAGAAGTATATGTAAGGAACACGATGGGGTGGATAAAATGCATTGACAACATCTGACTGTGCATAAAATAATGAAGTGAAATTTCTGATAAGCAAAAGAGCTTTCAAAATATTTGGCATAGGTATGCTGATCCTCCTCAATGTGTTCAGTGGTCTGAAACCTTTTGCAACAACGGTAATTGAGAAGCTTGCCTGTTTGTAATATAATGAAGCAGTGACTCCTTGAATACATTTAAATAGCCTTTCCAGTGAGGGAGGCTTGCTCATTTGGGAGAGACAGTGTAGGTGAGAATGCTAGTAGGAAGACTGTTTTAGTAATGTTTAAAACAGTACCAGAAAGTCTTTCCAGGAGGGAAAAATGTAGTGAACTCAGGCTTACTGTCATTTCCTAAAAGTTGACTATGCTAATCATTCAATGGATATACTCAGCTGAGGTAATAACACACTTGACCCTGCATAGCAGTAGTGATAATGAAGGGAGCATAAACAGTAAAGTGATATGATTCAGAGATAAGATGACCAGTACCTACTCAGATAGGAAATATACTAGCAGTTAAATCTGTCCAAAACTGAAATTTGTCTAAATTTTCTCTGGCTTAATCTGGGGCCCTGAACAGTTAATAAGCCATCCATAATGTAATCTTTACGGACTGTTGGATTTACTTGGAAAGAGGTGAATTCCAGGAAGAGGCTCCAGACTATTTGAGCAACACTTCTTGGGCTTCTGTTGTTTGGATGTCTTAGCAGGAGAAAGAATTGTGGATATGTGATAAGGAATGAGAGTAAGACAAGAACTAACTATGAAATGAGAAAAAGAAGAGGAAAAGAAAAAAAGGAGAAAGAATAAAGGGTAGACAATGATGAAAACTAAGAAGAAAGACCATGTAAGTAAGATAAAATAGAAGGAAAGAAGGAATTAAGAACTTCAGAATTGAAGAAAAGACTTTATGTGCTTATGTGCCTGTATTTTGTTATTACTACAATAAATAGTAACTGCAGTCATAAAGAGGTTTGTTATTTTTCTAGGAGCTCTAGAATCTTTTAAGAGTCAGTCTTGGCAGTTTGTTCTGTCTTTTGAGACAGGGGTAGAATAAGGAATTTTTATTTTAAACTTGACCTTCATTTTGTTGACTTGGTCTTTTGTGTTTTTGGGGATGTTCACTTCGTCTAAAATGCTGTGTCTTCTGATTTATTTTTTTTTCTTAATGCAATCAAAGCTTTTAATTTATTTCCACATTTCTTGTATATAAAGTTAGTACTGACCCCCTTAGAAGTGTTACAAATATTTCTGTTGAATAATTTTCCAGTCTCTGTAGGAGTCCAAGTTAAATCATACTTTTTCTCTTTCCTTTTCTCTGATAATTAATATCACAATCCTTTATTTTGTATGTCATTTTGATTATTTTTTTTTTGTTACTCATGTTCAAATACTATATAAGAACAATGGCAGGTAAGAGGAAAAAAACGTTGAACTTTTTTAGATCTTGATTTTAACTTGAGTGCTTGTATATAAAAGATGTTTTGAATGTATTCTGATACTGTAGTAGATAGGAGTCACAGGCAATAGAATAATTTCTGCAATTGAACCCAGCACTCTTAGAGATTTCATTACTTCTAATTATAACTAATTTCTTTAAATTCCCATGAAAATAACTTAATAGGCTGGAAACTATTCTATTGCACTTAATTAATTTACTTTTTAGTAAAAATGAGCAACCGGGGGCCTGCAAAAAAGAATAGCAAATGAATACATCAGTCATTGAGACTTTCTAAAATCATTAGTTTAAATCTTAGCATGATTTGCTCATTTGTGAATTAGTTCTTTTAGCATGTTTTGGAGCCATACCTATGCTATTTCCCCTCAGAAAGTGAGATAATACACCAGTCAAGGTTATCTGTGTTTAGCAAAGCCATACTGGTGATGTTCTTGGGAAGAGGTGGGATCAGATTCTGCAAAGTTTTATGTATTCTCATCTTAGGAAAGTCAGTGAAGCCGCTGAACTTGAAACCTGCCAAAGGCCAAAGTTATCTTTACAATTGCTACAACAGCCATGCCCATTGATATGACTTTTGGGGGGTGGGGAGGAAGTAAAAACTTTCTTTTTCAACAGCATTGTTGTACTAGAGAAAGGTTAATAGGCCTATCAGTGCAACAGTTCCTTCATCATAGGGAGGAATTGTTTAATATTTCTTTAATGACAATCCTTGCCAACCAAAAAAAAAAAAAAAAAAAAAAAAAAAAGGAGGAATTGTAGTGACCTCTTCATACAGTGAAAGATACCTTTCTGGAGTCTTGAATATATTAAAAGGTCTTCCAGCCTTTTGATACGCTAAATAACAGTTAGCTATTTGTATGTGGTCTTCACTTTTAACTATGCTGAAGAACATCACATTTAACTTTTTTGTTGTTTTCATTTGGTTGAGGAAATGGCTAGAATGAATTGTTCTCCCTGATTCTAGATATTTGCCACATGAATGAATCTTGAACCTAAGACACAAAAGATTATTCACAGGATGCTATACAGGCTTGGTCAGGAAAAATAGAAATAAAAGAGAACTATAGTCCACTGCACATTTCTTTCTTGTACAGTCTCTTTTCAGAACAAAATTCAAAACTAGTAAAAATCTGCTTAGACTTTTGAATGTAGTGAGACTTTCTCAGCTGCACTTAGCCAAAAGCAAGGGTCTCAATCTATAAAGTACTAACTCTGTAAGTACCATCTTGGTATTTCCTTTTTCCTTTTGTTCAGATGACCTGTGACTCTAATGACAAATATTTTTCATAAAGCCTCTGCACAGTATTCCTAAGAACACACGTCTGTTTCTGCTTGCTTTTTATAAAAATGAGGGAAAAAAACCCTTGAAAATGTCACCTAGAAAGATGCAAATATGACACAAGTTTTTCAAAGAACCAGTAAAGAAAGAAAAAGTGCTGAAATTCCTCACACTTTACATTTAGGATGATGCTTCATGTCTTTAGGGTACAGAAACTTGACATACAATGTTTGAACTGCTTTCAGGCTGAGGAAATTATATTATTTGAAAACAAGGAAAATTCAAACCAGCAAATTTGGAGTTAAACTACCTGATAATACAGCTAAAATTACAATACAGTTTCTTTTGAGCAAAGAGATTGAATAGATGAGGAGAACTAGGACTCTAATATATACTATGCATTCATATTCAAGTCCTATTTTATTAAGTATAGTACAGTTGTGCAGATGAGAAAAGGAAGATGGAAATTGCTTCTAAATTACTACAGTCAGATCCTATTCAATTCTGCCTGTCTCTGAATGGGCAATAATATTTTTCAGCTTATGAAATGGAAAACTGTGTTAGTTACTTTAGTTCACTTTCCACTCCTTAAAAAGAAAGTAGACATGTGGCCTATATCTGGACAGTAGTAGAACACCATGACTTTTTTTAATGTCAAATTAAATGGTGGAGTGACCATCTCTGGAGGTATTCAATAATGTGTAGATGTGGCACTTCGAGACATGGTTTAGTAGACATGTGGTGTTGGGTTGACGATTGGACTTGATGATCTTAGAGGTCTTTTCTAACCTTAAGATTCTGTGATTCTATGAAATGCTGTATCAGGGGCCCAATACTTAAAAAGTGGCTGCAATATCTAGCAGTAGATTGTTTAGACAGGCATTTCTTTTATACTTTTTGCTTCATAATACTCAAAAGTAAGAAAGTTAACAGTGAGATATCTAGTTTTGTAATCTTTCATTGCAGAACAATGGAGGTTTCCTTTGTACGTTTGATAGTAGTGTGCCCTGAAGTAATTAAATAGAAAGTTAGAACTATACACTTGGGGTTTTTTGGTTTTGATTTTTTCATCATCTGTTTTGATAATATAGAAGATTCCTTAATAAATGCTGAATTATTACTTTTTATTTTCTTCAACATCACATGTTGACATGCATTCATTTATATAAATTAGTGAGGGTTTTGAGCTGTTAGAGATGAGTCACCACAAGGCCAAGAGATGTTTTCTTTACAAATATGCTTTAAGCTTTTCAGGTCAAAGAGTGTGTTCTTCAATCTTATTTTGACAATTACACTTCATAAGTAAAATGAGAAGTAGGTAGCATGCTTTTGGGATTTCTACAATTCCTTTTCCTTCTCCACTTTATTCTGCTGATAGATGTGGATAAGCTCACTGCCTCTACAGCTGTCGATTTTGTCTGTAAGTGTGTACATATGTGTCATTTTTAGCTTCCTGAAGAGAGGTTAGGAATGCCTTTTTCCAGGCCAGTTGTGGTCTGAGCTCAGGGCTAGTTTTTGGAAGGTTTGGATCCTGCTTTGGTATCGGAAGGAATTCAACTCCATCATTCTGGAGTTGAATGCTTTAGCCATAGTTATCCTAAAACAAAGGATTTGACCCTTGTTTTGTTTATGTACATCAAAAGATAAGATTCTTAACTTTTGAAGAATGTTTTAAAAGCAAGGGCTCTTCCATCAACCTAGCAAGGGACAATGTTGAAGAAGGGTAGGGGATCACTTAAGTATTTCCTTCTAGTTACTTAGATTTCTTATCAGGAGCAAAATATCTTTTTTTATTATTATTTAAAAACCAAATAAATAAAAGTATTTCAGTGTTGAGCATTTGCCCATAATACAAATTTTTGTAAACCTAACAGCATGAGGCATATCTATCCCATGTGCTCTTTAAATGGTCCTGTTATTTATTAAAGGCTTAGTAAATAACACCTGACCCACCTTAAGAGTGGCTTCCTAGAGAGGTGGTCAAGGCCCCAAGGCTGTCAGTGTTTAAGAAGCATTTGGACAATGCCTTAACAACATGCTTTAACTTCTGGTCAGCCCTGAAGTGGTCAGGCAGTTGGACTAGATGATCGCTGTAGGTCCCTTCCAACTGAAACAGTCTAGTCTTATTCTATTCATAGAGTACTTGGGGGATTCTCACTTTCAAAAGCAGATTAAAGTTAGGTTTTTATATCTAGCCTTCTTTTCATTATCAACAATTCCCTTTTTCCACTTTTGTGCTCAAAAATCTACCACCAGATATATTCGTGAACCACTGTTGTACGTGGTAGGAGTGTCAGGACTATAAGTATTGACTAGAACCACTGTTTTAGCCTTTCTTTTTTTGTTCATAAAAGGCTTTAAAGAGTCTTATGATCTTAGTGAAGTAATTTATCCTATGTGCTTTACTTCTCATTCAGTCTGGTCATGATGTTTTTGATTTCATCCTTGGAAATTTCAATCTGATGCATTCTTATGGCATTATTCATTCCTAGCTGGTCTGTTTATTTTGAACAAAAGCACTAGGAAAGAACACCCTGCTCTGTAAAGTGTGATACAATCCAGGAATTTATAGCAAGTGAAAAGAAAAAAACCAAACTAAACCAAAGCCCAAGCCTTTTTTTATCATGCATGATCCAGTAAGTGTGTCAAAGAAAAATGAGGAGGTTTTATGTTCCTTTTCTTCAAATAGATGATGACTCAAGAAAACCCGGGAACTCAGTCTGGATGAGGTGTGTTTATGGGGTAGCACAAACATAAGTTTGAAGGAAACTTTGTATCAATAGTTATTAATGAGAGAATAAATGTGTTTTGGCACTTAACAGGTTAGTATCTTACAATGATAGGAGGGGAAAAAGGCACAGTTGCTACAAGAAGCATAAATTGCCTTCTCTTTTCTTCACCTGCTTCCTCTCAAGGAATGCTCATGAGCCAGCAGCTGAGGTTTCCACCCCACTGCCCAGCTGCAGTTTTCTGGCAGTGCAGGTAAAAGGGCAGGGTCTTGTTTAACCCACATTCTTATTCATGGGGTCAAATTCTAGTAGTAGGATACATGTATGGTATAAGTATTGGGGAGTCAGGTAAGGTGATAATAATGCTTATTTCCTTTAGGGGAGTGTATACAACCAAAAGTATCCTGTTTGTCACAAAATGAAAAGAATTGTCTTGTCACCTTGGTCTGTGTAAAGTGCCAGTCCCTCTGAGAAATGAAATGGGGACTTGTAATTACAACTGTTCATATATAAACATTCATAACATTTATCAGAGATATTGCAGTGGTTATGAGAGACATTGGAAGACTTTATTTATAGGCCTTTGTTTAAGATTTTTTTGCTTATGCTTTGAAGAGACTGATTTTTATTCCTGGAGCAGATTTCCTATGCCTGCAAAAGGAAAGCAGAATGTGCTAAGAAAGCTGTCAGTGCTTCTGGCTTCATTGGGTTCCATGATAAACTGTAATTTTTTTTAGTATCTGTAATGAAAATATGGACTGTTAATATGCTTGGAAGTGAACTCTGAAGGCCACATTTCATCCTCTATTCTGATGAGTTACAAATGCAGTGGAGGTGCTGGAGTGTTGCCTGCTTACATTAGAGATGAAGTTTGGCCCAGAACATGATGGATGATAATTTTGAATATCATTTAACCAACAGCTGAGACTCAGCCTTTTCTGATTAAAATATAAAAACATAGGTTTGCTTTTCACCAAAGCCTACTGCAATATATTTCACTCCAGGTCGATTCAGAATGGCAAGTAAGAATGCCAAATGAAAATAGCCACAAAATAACTGTAAAGATATATCTATAAAGATATTATATAAACCACGTATATTTTCCGTAATGCTAAGTTGAAAGCAAAGAAGCAACAGGTAAAACCTAATCTCAGTAGGGATCTAGAAGGAAAGTCAAATAATAGTCTTGGTAGTATGTAATTCTGCGTAGACAGACGAGAACTCACGCAGTCACAGTTTGACAAATGGCCCGGAGACCAGAAAGACTAATGCAGGACTATCATTGCTGCTGTTTCAGTCATGGGGTATCAAGCTCCAGATGTAAGACAATGTGAATCAGTTATTGAATGAGGTCAAAATGAACATGTTCCTAGCACTTTCTTTTTCCTGTCTGATGTTGTTTTTAATTTTTCCAGATTTACTTTTGTTACTTTAAACATGGTAAAGGGACTATTTCTTATTTACTATGATCTAAAATATTTAAAAGATATTACTTTATTCATGCATGTCTCTGCATTTCAGTATGCTCTCCTGTATGCATTTGGCCTCAGAAGACTGTCTCATAGTGATTATTTTGTGTGTCAGTTGCATAGACATTTTTATAGTTCCCATTTAATACATGCTACTGGGGAAAATACATACAGTGAACCAAAAGATTTTTTTTTTTTATATATAAACAGAAGTGAATTGGTCATTAAACCTTATACCTCTGTCCTTATAAAATACCATGTTAGAAGTTGATCCATAAACACCACTTTATGGGATACATGTACTTGCATCCTCATTTTAGATTACAAGTCTGGGTTATTCAAGAAGCTTGTCTCTAGTACTTAGCTTATGAGCACTGAATTTATGAGTAATTGTGCATACAGAGAAAGAAATGTCTTTAAATGCAAAAATCAGAAAAATATCCCAATTATCTTAATGAGTACAACCAAATAGAAGCAGTAGTGAAAAAAAAAAATCACACTTTGAGGAGCACATTGGTAATATCACATGCAGTGCATTGCACACTGCAAATGCAAAACAGACTTCTAGTTGCATCCTTGTTATTTAAGCTGTGAATAACTTAAACTTTCATTTCTTGGGTTAAGGGTAGTGATGTGCAGCTTGTTATCAAGCAATATTCATTTTGCCTTTACTTGGTATTACCAGTCCCTTCAAACAGCTGAGAATCTTTTTATTATTAATAAAGTGATGGTTTTGTGCATCTTTGAAGTTGGCTCTTTAATTATTTTCTAATTAAAATACCTATTTAAAAAGTTTATTAGATTAAGCAGAGACAGTTAGTAAAAGGTTTATGTTGTAGATTAAAAAAATTGAGTCAGATGTGAGTAGTGTTTAACCTGATCTTTTTTGGAAGTCACTAATCAAACGGAAGGACTGTGAAGTGTGGCATAACTTCAATAATGAGAGACCAAATACGTATCAAACTTACAATGCAATCAATGACTTTCACGCTTTCCTCTGAGATTGCTTCAGGAATAGGAAAACTTCATTAGCAGGCTATAGTCCTACAAAATTCCAGTGATAGACTATCACTAAGGAACACAGGCTTATTTTTCATCAAAATGTATATAAACACATTTTCAGGTTGTTTGTGCCCCCTCCATTCCTCCTGTTGCAGCTGAACTTCCATCAGGACCTGGGATACCAGAAGAAAAAGAAATTTTTGTGTGTGTGCTACTGTCTTGTTGATCCATGAATCATTAGAGAGACACATGTCAAAATATACCCTTTACCTTCGAGAATGCTGCAGTCACATTACTGGTGGGATTGATCTTTTCCATATTAATTAAAGGTTGGTAGTTCCTAGTACATTTGACACAGAAAATCAATAAAAAGCAATGTTGGATCTTTTCAGTACAGATTTGTTTTCATTTTTTTATTGTAGAGCCACCCTCTGTTCCTTGCTGTCTATCTCTATGTTGAGAAGCTCATCGGGGAGCATTCATTATTTGAGAACATAATGGAGCTGAGTGCCAGGTTTTACCAGATATTATTATAATTTTTCACATCCTGATGAGCCTATATAATAAGGCAGGAAAGAAGCTAAAATAAAATTAAAATTTCAATCTAGTTAATGTTCAGATGTGCGAAATGGTTTTTGTTCAGTAATGGGGAGTAAAGAGAATACCTGTGTCCTAGCTGAGTATCTGCAGTAATCTAAGAATGGATATTGAAACATAAAGACTTGACTGTGACATGAGATCAAGTGACAATTAATCCTGCTTTTGCATGTGGGTGGAACTGTCAGTGTGGTTGGTGCTCTTTACTAGCACTAAAGAGAGTAAGATGAATCTTCATTTGTGACTGCAGTGATACCACAGAGAGAGCTGATCTCTGAAGAGGTGGCATATAAAATTCAGTAGATCTGATGTTTTATGAAGGCATCTTTTTCCCAACTGACACACTGGCAGATGGCATGAAACCTTTTTTATCTGAAAGCATTGGGTTTTTTATCTGGCATGACTATTAATGGATGTAGTAATACTTTCTATTGAATAAAAGGCACATTTCATTTAAATAGAATGTAAGTTGGAGGTCTTTTTCTGTGTAATGGTGATATACCACAAAAATTAGATACTGTTTTCTCTGCAGAATAACATGTCTTGAAGAATCGTAGCCCATCGCTGCCTGGAAAAAACAGAACTGAAAAACATGAATGAGATGAAATTATTTTAAGATGTATATTTAGAGATGGAAGTAAGGAGAAAAGCTGACTGTACTACACCACACTGCTACAATGTGCGTGTAAGGCTTTTTTTAGTCAGTTCATGCATAAAAAAACCCAACCTAGTTATGTTAGCCCAAGATATAAGCTTACCCAAGAAGCAGGACTAAAATAATTGTGCAGTTTGTTTTGATCTGAGCTGGTTGGTGGCACAGCGAGAATGCTAGCAGCTATTTTAGATTTTCTATAGTCTAGTCCAGTCGCAATATGATGATGACAGACACATGCTATCTGAGATTCCTACCTATTAACAGGATACAAATGAAGAAGTGGCTATCCATAACAGATTGTGTTATCATTAATTTATCAAAAGACAGAATCTCTTCTGCTAGGATTTTGGGTCTTTATACTAGGGTTGGATTGAAGAAAAAGGAAACACGTAAGTAAAATAAGAACCTTTTACATGCACTTCCCCCCACCTCCTTCTTTCTTTCAAAAGTGTGTGTCAATGCTTTATTGATCTGCCTTTACTTGCATTCTAGTGAAAATTTCTGTTGTGGTTGTTTAG
Organism: Aramus guarauna; assembly: GCA_013400195.1. NCBI lineage: Eukaryota > Metazoa > Chordata > Aves > Gruiformes > Aramidae > Aramus > Aramus guarauna. Next base: position 627,616 of record VXBL01003188.1, read on the forward strand.
TCACCTATGTGTTTGCTTTGCTTTCAGTCTGAAATTGTAAATTGCCAATAAAATTATTGTAAGTCAATTTTAAACAGGATTTATGTGGCAATTGGTAGTTGGAGATGCCAAAGAAAATTGAGCTGTAATCTTAGAGGAGACAGTGGAACGTGAAGGGAATTATGTTTACATGGATCACAAGGGGAGAGTTGACTGTGATAGTTGCAGCAGAGGTATAGTATGTCTACTCAGGACTGCTGAAAAGAGTGAGAGAACCAAGTATAAGGTACTTCCCTTGCCTCTGAATAAGCTAGAAAAACAAATACATTTTCATGATGTAGTACTACTATGAATTACCTGCAGATTAGAATAGTTACCCACAGACTGTGAAATACCATATTTTACAAAATGATAGCACAGAAGACTTGTGAGCACAGTTCCTTGGAGGAAGACTACTTAAAGGAAATTTTGGCTGCACTGAAATGGAAATAGTGGCTCATTTGGGACTGATTTCTGGAAAACTAATGTCTTTAAAAGCATTTATTACTGGTGATACTATTGGAGGAATAGAAACTCAGGAAAAACTGAGTTAATTTCTATATAGACATTTTCTTTCTCAATCTCGTATAGTTTCTGATCTCCTGTTATACAAGATTGTTTGTTTCATTGTTTCCAATAATTAATTTTCATTTTGTTTGCTCTGATTTTCCTCTGAATTATCTTCTAACAATGTATTGTCCCCAACTGTCAAATATGAGAGATTTGCTACGTGGAATTTCAATCAAGCTCTTCAATGTCATGTTGTATTGTGGTTTAAATGTCTAGAGTATCTGAATCTAAACTGTCCAAATTTTTCTTCTAGGCTCCAGAAAAGCAAATTCTAATTTATTTTTGTACTTTATATTTGAATTTTTAAGTAAATGAAGTAAAGGCGTTACTTTACCATAATATAACTGAGTTTTACAAGAAATATTCAGAGAACTTTCTACATTTAAAATTTGTGCCAATCTTTAGCCAGTCCTTCTTCAGAGAAAATCTATGATTGATTTGTCAGCTCTTGTGAAGGTTAATGGGCTCATAAGTTGGAAGATTAAAGAAAGAAGGGAATTTAAAAGTGACCAGGAAGTTTACAAAGGGATTGCTTCCGGGAAAAGTGGAATACTCCTTAGGATCTTGTATGCATTTGTGTTCTTCATTAATAACACAGATTTTAGTAGGAAACTCATCATAGAAGACCAGGGAAAGACTATTGTAAATATAAATTAGGATGGCCATGAGATGTTAATAGTTAGTACTGTATCTAAAAAGATGTGGCTCAAATAATACATTTGATTTGCTTTTCCTGGGTTCATGCTATTGCTTTAGGTTGCTGGAAACTTAAAGTGATTTTATAAATATATTTATAAACTTAAAACGGCTTGCAGGTATCAGCCAACTTCAAATGTCAGTGCGCATGGATAAAACATCCATCAGTTAGGAAGCAACCTAGAGTAAATGTAACATATTTTATCAATTTTCGTGATTCGTAAGTTATCAAACTTGCACAGAAGTATAAACTATGAGAGTGAAACACCTTAAATCTTCACCGTATTCATAGAAGCTTTTTCTATCAAAAAAGTTGCATATGCTTCGAGTGCAAATGTTATCTGAAATGCCTATGACTAAAAGTTAAGAAGATATTAGAACTGTTCTCTTTTCCAAGTCACTCGTCTCTTTCCTTTGATAGCACTTTGTGTGTAACGTTTTACTTTTTTTTTTTTGAATACTCGTTGCAGCATTTTTTCTCACTGAAAATTGCTTTCTTTTATTCATGTAATGCATACATGATCACCATCATCCTAGTATCTTAGAATCATAGTCTGTAAAGAGTTATCCTTGTTAGTCCTCTTCTGTAAGAAAATACTATAATGTCCATTAGCAATATGTCCGAGTTTTTAATACAATCTATATATTTTTCACTTTTGTGGGTTTTTAAATATTTATAGAATTTAAAGAGAGGATTCCCTATATATAGGAAAATTGAAAGGCTGAAATGAAACCCAAAATCTGGTCTTAGCAGAGTGTCCTTGGTTTCTTAAGCCTCTTTTTTCTCCCCTCTCATAAATATTATAAAATAGTATAAGTATGTCTTAATGTGCTGATCTAAAGTAATTTCAGATCATACAGAAAACAGGTATTCTTTCAGAAAAGTGTATATTTACCATCAGGCCCTTGGGTCATGTCTTGTAAGTTACCTGACACCGTATTTGAAGCAGCCTGTACCCTGCAAACTTTTCAGGTGACGTGCTCATTAAAGAAGCAAGTGATGCATCTTTCCTTAGGTCCTGTTTGTCCAAACATCCTAATTCTTTTGTTGATTGTGAAGCACAAGTAGTTTACAAAATACGTGGAATTCATCTGCATTGACTGTAAATACGATAAAAAAAGAAGGAATTTTTAAATAATTAGTACTGTTAATGTGTTTATCTTAGGTATCTGCCTTTTCTTAATCAGGAAGAAAAATGGTAATTAAAGCAAGGGGAATAGATATATGAAGAACATAAATACCAGTCAAATGTAGTATTTGCAGTTTTGCAAAATAAATGAAATAGAATCAAGCAACTGAGTCCTCCTGCTTCTTGGCCCATGAATTAAGTACTAAATTTTATTTCTTAGGATCCATATATGAGGTCATCTTCTGTTATGTTGGTTCCATAATCATGTATGACAAACTTCCTTTGGGATTGCTGTGGGCAGGATAAAGTAGATCTTTTCTGAATTGAAAACTATTAATGACATTATTGCAGTTCAAAGCTCACCACATTAACATTCTCTCTGCTGTTAAAGATTTCATTAAATATGGCTTATGAAACAGCATGTATCCTAAGGATCGCTGCACTTTTGTACTTCCATGCTGAGCTCTAGAGTGGAGAGCTGAGTAATGTAAACATCAAGTTTAATCAAAGCTTCTTGGATTAGATTGAAAAGACAATTTCAAAACAGGTATACCAAATGTTATTCATTACATTATGGAAGGGCTAGGTTATATTTTGAGTTTGGGTCTAAACATGTGCTCCGATCCAAACTCCCATCTGAATTCCCAGTCTCCCATCCAAACATGTTGGTCACAAGTTCATGTTCACCTATTCAACAAGATGTTAATTTATGATCCTGATGGATCATAATAACTAGGTCAGGAGTCTTAATGGGTTGTTTAAGGTAAAATAAAATAAGGGGATTATGTAGCAGATTAAATGTTAAATTCAAAATCCTTAAATTTCAAAGCTTCTAAAGTGTTGGGCATAAGTGTTGGTGTTTAACTTTGTGCATTGCTAAATGTTTGGGAATAAATTATCTGATTTCTGATTTCTAAACAGCAGTAAAAAATAAAATACGTGATTTATCTTAGAAATGTGTTCTTTAAGCTCTTTATATATAAATCTATTGGTTCACTGTTTTACAGAGAATATCAGCTAGGAAAGATGTATAAAATGAGATGATTTTATTTTATGAAACCTTTGAAAACTTTAGGTTGAATTATTTGATAATCTGTGGTAATGAGATAATAATAAAGATGGGATGCCCTTTTTTAAGGATCATAGTTGCAATGTTCCTAGAAAGAGCTTATTTTATATGTGAATATGTATATTCCAAATAAATAACTAGTCATTAAGAAAGATAGGTGTAGACAGTGATGATACCATACCATTGATACTCATTTCTGGAAGTGGGTGAGATCTGCATCAAATTCCTTTTTCAAGATGTATCTTTGATAGTATAACATCAATCCAGCTCAGTGGTTGCTCAGATGGCTGTTGTTTGGCACACTCTACTTAAAATCTGTATAGCAGCAGAACAAGAAGCTTAGTGAAATCATGGGAGCTTTGAAGTCAGTAAGGAATGTGCCACTGACTGTATGATATAATTGGAGTTAGCATTTCTAGATCATAGAATCATTTAGGTTGGAAAAGACCCTTGAGATCACCGAGCTGAACTGTAGCACTAGAGATTAAAGAGATCTCTCCTTTTTTTTTTTTTTTTTTTAATTCTCTCTCTTTATAATATGCCCAAAATTGTCAGCAAGAAATGAATAATTCTATGTAAATGTATTGATTATAGAGGAAACAAATTTATTCTGTGCCCAGTATGCTAAGAAGCTGTAAGATACAATCACTACTATTTTACTTTCCAAAACACAACTGCCTCCTTATCCAAAACAAGAATTTGGACAACCTATGAAAAGTAGCTGAAGACAGGCAGAGAGAATTTGATACTGCAGGACAAAAGGCAGGTTTTTTTTCTTCCTCCTGTATTGTAAAATCTCCTTCAGAGATCTGTATTGTAGTTTGTGTGGGCTTTAATAAATTCTTGCTATGAAATACACTTAGATTTGCACGTTTTAATACGTTTAAGATTTCATCTCAGTCATTGTTACTTCTTAGTCCCTAAAAAAAGTTCTTAGTTTTCTGCATTTATGCAGAAAATACCTGAGTCAGGAAAAAGTAACAGTGTATACACCACAGATGCTATAGATAAGAGGAGTTGTGGCTGTAAATAGTCCCTCATTAACAATGTATTTAGATATTATAACAAAGTTCTGTAGATCAAACTACTCCAGCTGGAAAGGAGGAGGTACTTGGGGGAAAAAAAATTCAGACAATAAACTTGGAATTTAATTATATCAGCAATATCAAAGACCTTTACTGTGCCAGAACAATTAAAACATATTGGCCTTCTCTGTAGGAATAACTAAAACAAGACAAATGAATTATTAGAAATGTCTTTCATGGAGCGTAAACATAAAATACATATTTCAACAGTGTTCACTGTGTCATGAAGAAATCAAAGTGAGAGTTAAAATGATGGACCAAGGATAATTTTTAAATATAAACACACAGACTAAAAGCATACAAGTCTAAATATGAAAGATCACTTCTTACTGGGAAATGTGTGTATAATAAAAAAAGATGCAGTTAGCTTGGAAAACTCTTCTAAGGGACTCTGAGTTTTCCTAGTATTAGAAAATGAAGGTGTGTGGGTTTTCTTCAATTTGTTAGAAAGTATTGTACTTCATTACTTGGAATTAGATATGACTAGGTATGCAGAAAAAGGAAATATTTCCTTATTTATTTGCTAAAGTTCATCTTATATGATTTAATTTTGCAGTTATTCAAAAACAAGGCAGGTATTGGAATGTCATCTTGTTGAGCATTCAATAGTAGGTAAGTCTTTAGAGTCTTGCTACCAAAAATAAAGCTGAATGCAGATGAGTGATATAGTTGTTAGCAAAGCAGAATTTTGTTTTGTTTTTTTCAAAAGATGAGTGATGAAAGCTGTAAAGAATGAAAACCATTGGAAGGACTGATTAGAGAATGGATTCGGTTAAAAATAAGAGGTAGAAGAAAAATATAGTTGGAAAAGCTCTTGTGAAGAAAGCTTGCATTTATAGAGAATAATTTTTTAATAGTTCTAGGGAGGGCAGAATTTGAGACACAGCTAGAGATTCATGGATAGATTACAGTAAGACTTTTTGAGGCAATATTGAACCCCTACTTTCCTTTGACTTTCAAAATAAATATGAAACCTTCAGAGCCTCCAAAGGAAAACAAAACAAAACAAAAACTGTTGCAGGTTCTGTGAGGATGCAGTTGAGGCAAGGACAGCATTTACCTCATGGGACAAGTAATTATAAAAGTGGAAGCTTTGTCTTTAAATGTAAGCAGTTTAACTGAACTGATTTCAAATAACTCTAAATTAAGAGGTACCAAAGTTCTTAGAATGACCAAGCTTCAACTGCTCATGTTGATGGGTGTTAGTAAAGGTGATCCTTGCAACTAAGGTTTCTTAAACCTCTTTGGAAAAAATCTGCTTGGATATGGTAACTGGCTGCTGCAGCTTTCAGTAGGATGTTAAGGTCTTTTTCAGGTGAAGTTTTGGAAAAGTCATGTTTTCCAGCAATAGATGCTCTGTAAGTCAGAGTTCTTTTTTGTTTGTTTGTTTGTTTTTGTTGTTGTTGTTTGTTTGTTTGTTTAAGTGTAGGAGTCTATATAAGTAGCAAGGAGCACAACAAGAAACTACATTAATAAAGCTATTCAGAATGTCACCATGTGTCTGCTCTGCAAACAACACGCTTCCAAGTCCTGTGACATTTAATGTTCTTTCTCCTGTTGCTTCCCCCTCAATGTTTAACAAAAATTCCATCTTTTCTTCTATTAACAGCCACATTAACAGCCATGGTTATTTCACCTGTGATATGTTGTCCTTTCCACTGTGTAGCAACAGGCTGCTAACTTTTTCTTCACTACCCTCCACTCTTTTCTGCCGTGTCACATTTAATCATGCAACACATGCATTCAAGGTGAAATACTGTTTAATTTCATTTAATCATCAATCTGTATACTTGTTCTTACTCCTCAAATTCACTTTGTGAGGGTTTTGTTTGGGGGTTTTTTGAAATTATTTTCCTGCAATAGAGAATGCTCTTTTGGTTCATACCAATCCTAGTTCTAGATTCAAAAGTTTGTTTATTTCATTCTTCTGAAATACATGTAATAATAATAATAATGATAATAATAATAAATTTCCTCTTCTTGTGTGTCCCAGTACATTATGTCTTTTTTATTGTTGTTAGTGTGCAAGTTTTCCAGAATATAGATTTTGTTTTACACAGTTTTAAGTGTACTTTCAGTCAGTTGTAGTCAAGATAATAATGGGCATCAATTTTCTACTGCTCAGATTAGACTAGAAATAGTTTGGTCTTGTAAAAAGCAAGGAGAAGTAATGGATAGCTGGGAACACGTGTAAGACATAGAGGTCTGTGGAAGTGAGAGCTGTTTCCTGCTTTGAAAATCTAGTAATTGCCTTAATGGGTAGATGGAAAATTAAGGCTGACTTAGTGGGAAGAAAAAGTACTTCAGTGGGTAAGAAGACATAAATAATGAAATAGAATAGGTATGGAATGCTTTTTGGTGGAACAAGGGAAGAAATTCTGTGGAAATGTTTCTATATGCTCTTTTTCTTTTTTTTTTTTTCCTCTTCTTCTTTACTCCAAGATACAACTCTTTTGCATATAAAACTTGTTTTTACAATGCCATAATGGCTGGATACATTGTCATCCAGTGCAAGTGCTTTGTCAGTGCTAGTCACAAGTTTGTGAGTGGTGAAATATGGTGCTGCTTCACCCTATTGCCTTTTCTGCTGGCTTTGTGGAACAAGGAACTAAACTCTTGTTACACTATGAATCCCCTTCAGGTGACTGAAAAAAGCTGAATGTGATAGATGTATGTTCCTGCTTACAGAGAAAGAAGAAAATACAATATTTTTTGTCACTGACTAAGACCATGAGTATTCCAATATTGAAATTACAGTAGGTGCAAAGTGGCTAAGATGTAGAAAATATGAACAAAAATGCATTCATTTTGAAACAATGCACTGAGTGACATATATTGGTGGAATTTGTAAATATTATGAAATACGAAAGGTAGAAGCTGAAACTAGACTCATAAATTTGAAATACAATTTAAGTCTCATAAGCAATGTATGTCACTTCATATAAGTGACGGAGGTGTATGTGTGGGAGTCATACCTTGAACATCAGTCAGTGTGTTTTTCAAGGTCTGTACTAAATGTAAGCGTTATTTAATATGTAATGTAAGGTTTTAGTCCTTCATCGTGAGAATGGAACAAACTTTAAATTTTATAGTTAGGACCAATACCATACACACAGATGACAAATACCAAGCAGGCAATAAGAGGGCCTGATAATCTTGGGTTAGAGGAGTTGGAGTGTAGTGCCTCCCCGCCGCCCGCTGTTGGCATAATAGTAATATGGTGACTTAAACTCACATATTTTTGCTAAACTTCACATAATGAGAATTTATAAGAGAATTAAAATCAGCTTTTCACTTACTTGAATTAATAGCCATATTTACTGTTTTTCACCCCAAATAAATAGTTTCAGTAAATGCAGTTTGCTTTTTTTTTTTTATATTTTTGTAGACAGACTACAAGTCAATTGGTGAAAGTAAATGCTGTAAATTTTCTCTCTATTTGTAAAGTTACATCAAATGGTAACTTCCTTATGGAAATCTATGAAAATCCTATGAAAAACCCAAATAATCTTTAATTACTTTGTCAATTTGATCATTTCAGGCTACCATATACATTATTTATCTGTGTTTAGATGTCATTCATTTTATGCCATTCATTGAAAATCAGCATAAAAGGATTCTATGGTTTATATATAACTTTAGGTCATATATTTATCCAATTTTGTTATTCCACTTTCTGATGGAAACAGGTATGTGAACACTATAAAATGGTATCTTTCATCTGGATGAAAATACGTCTGATTCTGTGAATAACACTGCAGATCCTAGCTAGCAGTTTCTCAGCAGATTTTCAAGCATTTTCTTAAGGAGATTAATTTTTTTCCATCCAGAAAATATTTAAGATTGAAGTGAAGGTATGTTTAAGATTATTCAGCTAACCTCTGGAATTTAGAGCACCTTTCTCTAAGTCCAATTAACTGGACTGCTAATACACCTGGAAAACATGTTCACAAGTAGTTTTGTATATTTGCATGCATTTTTAATTGTGTAAATATATGCCTGACTTGTTAAAATACCTTGCAATTAGATGTTATTTATTGTTACAGACTTTGCTGGAAGATTTCTTAATAATATTGAAAGTAATAACTTTAGCGTTATGATCTAAAATTTCCAAAAAGTACTTAAGCAATTAACTTGCATGAGTATTCTGCCCAGCAGCAGAAAGGGTGAGGTTTTCAGAAAGCCAGTAAATTTGAAGAAAGCTGATGTGTTTCAGGTGCTTCAAGTGCTGTTTGGTTGAAACAGTTTAGTAATATAATGAAACAGAAAAAGAAATATTTTTCATACTGTTAGTCCTGTCAGAATAAAGACCCAGCTCTCCAATTGTGCAAGTCTTTGCATGAGCAGTGCTGCAGCTATGAACAGCAAGGATATCCAAAAAAAGCACTTCCCCAAACAAACAAACAAAAAAAAAAAAAAAAAAAAAAAAAAAAAAAAAAAAAAAAGAAAAAAAAAAGAAAAAAGGTGCAAACATGTTTTGTGTCCTCAAGCTCATTTATAAAACCTTACCTTATTATCTTTTTGCTCATTAGTGACAATCTGGTAACTTCCAATAGTCTTTTCATTTAAACAGTCACACATTTTATAGCTCAAATAAAGCCAACAGTAGGTGATGATACCTAACTATTACTGTTGCTAAATTTAAAATATTCACTTAACTACACTGGTAAGGATTATTATTATATATACATATTTTTAATCTACTATATCTTAAATATGGAAGAAGCCTTCCAAAAATTGCAGGCAAACAGGAAAAACTTCATGCACAAGTTTTTTCTCAATGTTTTGGTGGGGGTTTTTTTTGTTTTGTTTTTTTCTTCTTGTGAATGTTTGGGGCAAAACTGTAGCTGAGTGCCTGGAGAATATTTGTTTATAATGGTTCATATCTTTACCACTTTCTTCACAGCATGTGGGAAGGCAAATCCCAGCTATTTCAATGACTTTGAGTATAACTAAACATAAATAAATATCTATAAAATGTATATGAAGTTAATATCTCTGAATGATTTCTGTTTGGCTAACATTAAGCTACAACATGGTACTATCATCTGCTAAATCCTTTGCTTGTTTTATAATGGGATAAAAATGCATTATTTGAAAGAAAAAATACTTGGAGGAAGAGACTTAATTTTCCCAATCACTTAGGCCAGTAAATACATTACAGTATAATATGTAAATTATCATTAGAAACCTTATGTGTTAATGCCCTGTTGAAATATGTGGAATGATTAATTAAAAAATTAGAGGTAGTAATGAGGGTCACATCTCAAATATATCATTGCTTAATTTTCTGTAGCTTAGGCATGTTTAATTCATTTTATGTGTTTATATCATTTCAAGAATATGTTGCTACTGCCATTTGTCACATCAAGAATTTTAACATCCTTAGAGCATTTGTAATGTACTGGATAGGAGAATGCTTTTTTTTTTTTTTTTTTGGTAATATTTATGTAGATGTGTTTTACAGTAGATAAGTTGAAATCAAGTATTTTATAAAATAATAGCAGGAATATTGTGATTATAACTAATTTAGGCAATGCAAACTGGAATAAGAATATAGAACATGACATTTGTAACAAAAACACCAATTTGATGTTTTCAGAATTTAATGTCAAAATAACTGTAAAAATCTCTCTGCTTGAAAACAGTAAATGTCATCATTCAGTTCACTTATATACTAACATGGATATTTAGTCAGGATAATTTCCAGTAGTTCACTATTTAGTTGCTGATCGCTTGGTGTACAAAAATGCTTCATCTAATATTCTTAGGTATGTTTTGTAATATTTGCACTAATACTTCTGTAGATTCAATAGACAGACAGCAACTTGGAGAAATTCAGACTTCAGATTTGTTTACCTCTTGGAGAGCAACCTTCATGGTAGGAAAGAATGGATTATATATCCTTAAAAGTCAAAAGCCTGAACAATTCTGTTGTGATTAGTATATGAATTGCCATTCACAACCTTCCAAGAGAGTGCAACTGCTCTCCCTTCATGCTGCTGCCAAAAATTAGTGTGCATGACAATTTTGTTTGGTCAATACATGCTTCTGTATTATGTTGAAAAAGATGGTAGAAGAATTCATTTTTACTGTAAAATAAGGGAAGACAGAAATATAAGAGTGAGTGGATGAGAAGGTGAATCCTTCTGCACTTGTGCTCTTCTGAGATTCTTTTTTGTTGGATTTTTCACTTGAGAGTTACCCAATCTAGGACGCTAGGCTACATATCTCTGCCTGGTTTGCCACAGAATCCATAGTTATCTGGTTTTACAGAAATTACTTTTTGGTACAGAGAGAATTGTCCTTCATTTGTTTATTGTTGCAAGAGAATTTAGTGTCATCCCAGAACATCTAAGTGTTTGTAACAACGTATAGCACTAAACTTTAACAAGAATGATAATGTATTTACCTTTGACTGTAGGTCTGTTCTCGCATATAATTAATATCACCCTTGAACTGCAATCCTCGTTTGTCTGGCACTGTTGTAGAAATAGTAGTCAGGTAGGTGGTTCTAGTAAAGTAAAAACATGGTCAATGGCTAAGAAAATGTTCATAGTGGAAACATTGAATTTTCTTTCAGTCTTACAAACTATCAGTCTTTAATTTTTGCTTGTTTATTTTCTTATGCAAAACAGTTGTGGAGAATGTGTGTTTCATTTAAAACCAACCAGCTTTTGAACTTTACAATGGCTGTAGAAATCTGTGGAAATCTTGAAAATAGTCCTGAAAAGCATAAAGCAAATAGAATAACTGGCTGTCTTGGAAAACGTTCTCCAGAACATTATTTTACCATGGATGTCTATATGGACTTTGGGAATTTCCCATTTTTCCTACTTAATATAGTTTTCTAGGAATTTGCACATTCTTCTTACAGCAGAAATTTAGTAAAGGAAATACTGGTGCTTTTTTTTTTTTTTGGTGCAAACTTTGTACAGTTGTTACACTGACGTACCCTTATTGTTGCTGTGTGACCTGAGCCTGAACATAAGCCTGGCACTGAAACTCATTTCCACGATGTCATCTTGATTATTTTTATATATATATATATATTTAAAGATCCAGTCAGGTAATATCAATTTATTTTTAGCAAAAGTCTCATTTATGTGATTTTTGTTAGTTATTTTCTAAATTTGAGATTGACAATATGCTCAAAAGTTTGAAATTATTATGATGCAGTAATTTTTTTCCACTTATAGCCGGTTCACAATAGAAAATTAATGTTTATTTGCAACAGCTGCTGTGTGAATAGCTGTTTGCTGACATGAGTGGTAACAGTTGAAAACAGTACCCAGGTCAATTAGTCTCAGGACTAATCTCTTTTTATGCTAATGTATTTTAAATGACAAACAATTATAAAATTTAAGTCTCAAAATGGTAATGCTTCTGAAAGCCTGGGCATCATTATCAATAGCTAGTACTAAAATCCCCTACTTACTAGAATAGTAAGGGTGGGTGCACACTTACAAATACTTTCTCTTTGTAACTTATGGCACACATACATGGGTGAATGGGGAAAAATAATTTTTGTGCTGTCTTAGAGTTGTGTAACTGTTTTATTTACTGAATCCAAAAAGTGGAAGTAAAAGTTCTTTCTGATCTCTGCTAAATTAAAAAGACTCACTTTCATTTAGTCTATGTCTCTAATTCAGGACAAAATGCAATCTGAACTAACATGTATTCTTGTCACACACTGTCCTTTCTAACCAGTTATTGCACATCTCTTTAACTGCTGGATTTTTAAAAAAAAAAATATACTCTGGATTAAAATAAAACCAATTCTGTGTTTTAGGATGGCACTTTTTTTAACTGTCATTGTGGTGTTTTTTTTTTACCTGTGACGGTACAAGTTGGGTTTTCCTTTTCTGTCACTCTTTTTAAACTTACATAGGGTTTTTGGCAAAGGTATGAATTGCAGTTGAATAAGAACGGGATATTAAATATCAATAAAGAAAATACATATTAACTTTTCCAAATTATTTAAATGGTAGTTTGAGTACATGGCTTTGATTAATTTGGAAATTAATTATTTATATGCTGTTAGTATATTTTATATAATTTATCTAGGTTTATTATTATTTTTTTGTTTTATGTATTGGATTTCAGAGCAGTAGAGCTTGACAGAGATTTCCACTTCAGTTTGAAAAGTAGGAGTAGATTTAATTTTCACATTAGAATTAAGATCTTAAAAGTAAGTACTCTCACATTAGACCTGCTATTAAGAATTTTGAAATTTACTTTAGGAAACATGCAAAGCTTATGTTACCTGAACAAAACAGAGAACTAATGTCACTGGAAACCTTGTAATATTAGTGAGGTGGTACTTGATTTCAACCAACTTGTATGTAACGAAAAATTTCACATTGTCCTTTTTTTAGCTTTAAAGTAAAAGTTGATACCATTCAGGTCTGTCTGCAGAGAGCTTTGAAAGTAGCAATTATGACCCTTAGGCAGGAAAGATGGCTTTGTTTTAATTTTTTTTCTCTAGAATGCATATTGTCAAGTGTCTTTTGATATACATAAGAAACAAAAATTCAACAAGCAAGCAAAATAGTTGTGCTTTGTTGTTTAAGATTATGAAAAAGGATTTGGGGCAAGATAATTGGTTCATCTACAATCTGTAATTCTACCTCAACAAGCAAGAACATATATGGAAATGGTTGATGGGCAATTCCCTGTCTTCTGGACTCCTGCATAAACAGTCACAAGTAATTCTTCCTGTAGATTGTGACAAATCCATAAATGTATTTCCTGAAGAATTTTCATCTTTACCTACACAAATTTATGCGTTTTTTTATGTATTATGTTTAAAGTGATCAAATCATATTTGCCACTCTGTAAATTCTGAATAAAGGTTAGGAGCTACAGATTGTGGTCATACAAAAACAGCTGGAAGGACTGAAGGACTAGCATACTGCGAGAGGGTTGCGCTATTGCTGTTGATGTATGGACCTCTATCGACCAGCTTAGAGTCATGGAGAGACCCTTAGGAAAGCTGCTATGTATTATCCCTGCTGGTGCCCACAGTAGGGATATAGTGTGTTAAAATGGTGGGTTTGCCTGTAAGTTGAATTTTTCAGTGTAGTTTTATTTGTCTGTATGAAGAGATATCAAGAAGAGAATGCAAACTATATTTAGTTTAAAAGTTATTTCCTAGTTTAGTATGTCAGTATGGATGTAGCTTATATTGGATCTCTGTAAACCAGGTAAATGAGTGGATAAATTTTTAGGCAATATAAACTCCATTTACTTATCCAGTTCAGGCAGATGGAAGCAATAGAAACTCCATTTACTTATCCAGTTCAGGCAGATGGGTTACTATGACACAAATGTTTTCTATTTTCAATGCCCATATTCATTGCATTGCTGAAGTTCTAGCAGCTACTGCAAACAGTGGGTGGTAGGTGGCAGCTGAAAGCTGGTAACAGCTCGGTTCCCGTGTAAACTGTGATCCTAGTGGTGGAGGAGGAAATGTACGGGTAACAGAGATCACGCCTTAGATCCACGTAATCTGTGCAGAGGACTTCTGCAAATCTCTTGGCTACCAGTTTTATTGTTGATTGTTTCTGTGATTGTTCCTTGTTCTGCCAGTATGATACACTGGTCTGTCTCCTAGAAGTGAAAGGTGTAGTTGACATCTAGTCTGGCTTGTGACTTATGGTTCCTTTTGAACTTCAGCCAGCCTATAATGAAATCTGAGAGGAACTGGAACTGAGCATTTTAAAAACTTAGCACTATGTTAGAGGCACTCGTAGAAGTCTGGGAGAACCCATAAGATTGAGCAATTTCTTAAATGAGGTTTTAGTTTGAATTAGAAAACATGCCCTGTCTGATGATGGCTAGATCAATGCATTTGGGGGGTGGTGGTGGGGGAAGACACCACAGAAAAGATAGTAGAAATGCTGGGGGTTTTGTGCAGTCAGGTTTTCTGATTCATTTTGCCACTCCATGGCAAATCAGAACCAAGTAGCAGGCTTAAAAAATGTATCGCAAGAAAAATGTATTGCTTTTGAAAAATTATTTGGGGGACTATTTGCTATGTACAATAGCACAGTTTAATAAAAGAAATATTTGATTTGTTATTGATAGAGTAAATAGTATATATTGCAGTTTCAAGCTAGTAGAAGAAATCTTTTGGTAGCATCTGCATAAGTCAGATACACAGATATCAGAGGGTGGCTTCCATACACCGCCTGTTTCTCTAGAAGGTGCTAGCAACACTAAACATATAAAAGTCCGTGATTAAACACAGGGATGATGAATCCTCTGATAAGGATTACTTATACAGGTTAAGGAATAAATACTGATTATAGTAAGTGTTCTCCTACTTTTACAGTTGATGTTAGAAGCTACCTCCAACAAAAGATACATCCTCTACCAAGTTGTGGAAAGTTGTTGGACTAGTTTTCTTCACAGTTTTCAGCAATTGTATTAGTGTTGTCTTAAATGGAATTTATTGCAGACTCAAAACCAAAGCAAATTTGCTTGAATGGTTTTGAAAGTATTATTAAAATTCTAGCATATAGTACTCCTATGTGCAGAGAATTTTACACTGTACCTGGCTTCTTTCCTGTAATACCAAACTTTGGAGGTCTTTTTGTGTTGGGGTGGGATTTTTTTTGTTTTTGCTGATGTCTGTTGGTTTTGTTTATTATTAACCACACTGGCTTATCATAGGCTTCAGAAGCTTTTTTTACCAGAATTGTTGCCATGTACATACTCCAGAGGTTAAGCGGAAACTCTTTGCAGTACTGGACCCTGCATAAGTAGTGTAGTCTTCTGGTAGAAAGTTCTTCTGTGCTCAAGGCTTAGGGCTGTTAACTGTGAGGTTTAAGCCAGCCTATAATGAAATCTGAGAGGAACTGGAACTGAGCATTTTAAAAACTTAGCACTATGTTAGAGGCACTCGTAGAAGTCTGGGAGAACCCATAACATAGAGCAGTTTCTTAAATGGCTGATAGCTTCATGTCATGCTACACAAACAGATGTGAGGCAGCAGAAAGTGTGGCCAGCTTCGATCTTTCATTTAAAGATGATGTTTCCTAGCTAGAAGCTCTGGCAAGTGTTACTTGGTGAGGCTGCAGTGGAAGAGCTTCAAATCAACAAAGAGTTCATGAAGCAACTGAACGGAACTTTGGTAGCAAACGGTACCACCACAAAGATCCCAAAGTACTGCAGTTCAAATTAATGGTATTAAGGTTCAAGTGACTGAGTTCAAGTTAAATCTGGGAAACAGAACTTAACTATGATATGGGAAATTAGTCAGAGGAGGAGTTAGATGGAATTGCTCGGAAGTCTCCTAGCAAGGAAATTAATGATCAGTGAAAACAGGAACATTGCTGAGAATAAATTCAGTATGGTGCAAAGATGTGCATAGAAAAAGCAAGATGGCTTTTACCCTAAATTTGAATGTTTTCTTTAGATGGGCAGGTGCATTTCTCCCTTTTTGCTCTAAAAAAAAAAAAAAGAGCAGACCATGTTCTTTTATATTTTAATCAAGACCTGAAATTTTACAATGAGTATTAACATATCTGAACTAATTCTTTTTTTAATAATTCTGATTTAACTGGTGGAGGTCTTCCACCAAAAATTCTGTTGAATTATTAGCCATACTGTGAATGTTCCTAGTTTATACCCTGTATATCATTTTTAAAATTACTAAGACTACTGATTAGTTCTGCTTTTATGATTAACTATCTCAGTTGTGAAAATTTTAAAACCTTTAATCGCATGACTTGCACATCGATGTAACTTATTTGAAGAAAGAAAAAATTAGTCCCGGATTTCTAATTCTCTGTATAAGATTTAATGTATTATGAAGAGTTTTAAGAGGTTAATTACTGATCAGCAAATTGCACATGTGACTCAGTAATATCTAGAGCTGAAATCTGTAATAAAAAAACCCTTAAGATTTGGGGTAAGGATGAAGGGGAGTAGGGGTGTTTGTGATCAAAAAATGGCAGTCTTCTGCTTTAATTAGGGTTTTGTAGCTTTACTTTTTATGATTAAGTTTCAGAGGTAGTCCATGTTATTAATTATTTAAATTAAAAAGTGGTTTTGATAGGGAGAAAGAATTTGCAAACACTTGTATTCATGGGTATGATTAATACAATCTGTTGTATGTTTTGCATGGGAGTAAATCTCTAGTAATCATATTCTTAATTATACTTTATACTTGGCTCAGTAACTGATGATTAATATTAAACAATCTATTGTAGTACAATTTAGTTAATTTTAAGCTTTCCTTTCGGTTGCATCAGCTGTGACACCTATTTCTGTCTGTGTATTTATATATAGTTTGTCTTCAAACTTTTAATCTTATGGGAGGCATCAGAGCAAGTAGTTTTGTGCAATTCAGTGTTTTGTTGGTCTAGTCCAAAGTCTAGTGTCTGCCACTTTTATTTTCTAAACATCCAATTTATTTATGATGTGGTTTTTCTGTGTTCCCTATCTGTACTTTAAAAGAATTTCCACTTAATAAAGGAGTGTAGCCTAATCACAGATCAAATAAAACATAAAATTATGTTGCTGAGTGCCACTTCAGTAGTTCAGTGTTCTTGATGGAAGGCTATGTGTAATAAACAGAAAAAGCAGGTCAGTGTGATTGCTAATGCACTATTACAGTAGTTTGAATAGAGAATTTTATCATCAAAACATTGGAAATAAAAGGAATAATTCTTACACAGAAATAGGATACCTCATATCCTCTCTGCATTGCCCATAGAAATTCTTTACTGATAAGTCTGAGAAATATATTTAAATTATAACACTTACTTAGTAATTTGTTTCTGTGGTTCTCAATTTATTTCTGGGATTGCTATAATAGCCTGTCTGTAAGCGTAGCTGAAAGGAGTTTTGTTCATCACAGTGTAAATTCAGGCTACTGTTTGCTCTTTCTTTAGCAAATGAACATGATAACCAGAAGGGAAACCTGCTGGGCTCTAAATTTGATAAGTACTAGTTTTGAAATCATGGATCAACTACTGGAATCTACTGGCTTTTCTTTTAATTACAATGTCATGTGTGACCAAGAACGGGATCTACACAATTGCCCTGCAATTAGGTGCTGTAATACTAATAGTTTTGCCATTGACATTGGAAATCAAAGCCAGGGTTTACCTGCTACGTCCCCTGTTGTGAGAGGGAGAGGAAGGCACCTCAGGCTGGAACCCGGACACGTGCAGTGTGTGATCTGGGGCTGTGCACCGCCAGGCACTGAGCGTGGCGTGGGATCCTTGGACGTGTGTAAGTTTTGTGGGAGGGCAGACTTTCCTTCGGACCTGCTGCTTAATATGTAGCTGTGGAACAGCCTAACTATAGTTAATGTTAGTTCAATTTATATATGATGAATTAAATCCCATCAGAATAAAACATCAGCTGTTTCTTGTAGCAAATTAGGTGTTTATGTTATATTACACTTTAATGCTTTCATGATTATGCTGATAGCTAGTTTCCCACAATTTTGTCTCAATATTGTCAATGTAATCTGCTAGTCTCATTTGCCCTTTTATTTTTGCAAACTTTAGGCTTTTATTCCCCTTCTTTCAAAATTACCAAATCCTTCACATTGGCATTATATCATGTCTGCATCACATCTTCAGAATCCGTATTAATGTTTTGAAGCTTCTTACACAGTTTTCTTAACAGTATCAATGCCCATTAAAACTTTAGATTTCACTTAACAGTGAAGTGTTAAACACCTTTACAATAACTCCTGAGATTCGTATTCTTTTACCATTTTAATAGTTAAGTCATGCCTCTATTTCTTAAATAGATTTTCTACATCATAATTAGTGATTTATGCTTCCAATCTAGTTTCAGACAAGACAGTTATAATTTTTTCAGTTGTGTTCATATAGATTTTAACTTTGTGAGTTTTAACTTACATAATTAGGATTTTTAAATTGAGCATGTGTAGTTCTGTCTATATTAATCTATATATAAAAGTTAATTTCCTGGACTGCAACAACTTTCTGTTCGCTTGTGCTTAAGCAGGGGATATAGGACATGATTGCTTGCACCTAGAAAGCAGGTTGCAGTTTATATTTCATTGATCAGTTCACCTTTATCTGATGGAGGAATTACAAAATAGTTACAAAATTTTTAAAATATATCATATTCTGAATTCAGTTCTGGGTCATGAAATCATGTATACAAGGGCAGAAGCATGAAATGCTTGTAGAAAAGGTTATGGAAAATGTAGTGGATATTATAAGAACATTGAGTGTGAGTCCTATGAATCATATTTCTTTCTATGATTCTCATTCTTTTATTTGCTGAACAGTATATATGTAGCTTACAATGAAGGGTACGTGGTTTTGATTTTGTTTTCTATTTAGTTTTCTTATGTTCGGACATTATTCTTCAATTCTACAAATATGAGTCAGGGAGACTCCATAACAGCAGACTAACAAATTACAGCTCATGCCTGCTTTTTTCAGTTGTGGTAATATAATTCTGTTCTCACTGCTCAAAGTCTAGGAACCAAGTATTTATCACCTTATCTGGAAAACCTCAGCATTTTAGCTTCTATTCAGATGTGTAATGAAAATCTTATGGAAGTTAATAAGAAGTCTTTAGGATAAGCCTCTGTTTTTAATAGCCTCATTGTTGATGCACTTTAGGATGCTTTTACTAGCAAAAGCTACACCTAGAATTTACTGGGTTTTTCCTTTCTCCCCTCCCCGCCCCCCCCCCCAAGGGTGCAACAGTTGACACGTTCCTGTTGGCAAATTACAGTGCTGCATTTCTGTGGACTTTCATCTGTTTTTGGAAAGTAATATTCCTGACCTGCTAAAAGAATGTCAATTCCCACCAATCTCTGAGTGCCAAAAGCCTTCTCAGTCAAGTCTGGTTTCCTTCTGCATTTCTGTTTGTCAGTGTAGCTAAAGACAGCATTCATGCAGATATGCAACCGCTCTGCTAGTATGTAGATACCTGTGCCTAAGTCTTGTGCTATATCTCTAACCTAGTGATTGGACATTGATCCTAGAAGCATGAATTTAAACACAAGCTCTGAATTAGGCAACAAAAAGCTTTAAAAGTTTCCTATGTTTCTAATATATGTGTCACTAATTGAAAGCTAAGAGATGAAAAGCAGGGTATTCAAAGACTATTCCAGTAAGCCATGTAATCTATACTCATGGATCCAACTATGGTCTTTTTAGCATACTCTCTTCTAGCGGCGTTGTTCCTTATTTCTTTTGTCTCTCAGTGAAGCAAAGCAGCATTAGCTGGTGAAATCATCCTCCAAAATGGAGACCAAGGGGGATGAGGAGAAGGAAGTCTTTCCCAGTCTACATCTCAAATTGCTTTCACACAAGCTTAGCAGATTCATGGAACAATTTGTATTGTGAAGATCTAGACAGAATTTGCATTGTAATATATCAGGTCATAAAAAAATGTACTTCTGCATTGCATCTTGCAATGTATTCTCAGTGTTGACTTATTACTGGCTTGGTTATTAGGTGATTCAAAATGGGTGTGTTTTCAAAAAATCTTTGAATGAGTAACTGCAAGTCAGTGAGAGCTGCAAATAATAAAAATGGAAGCTTAAAGCAGGAGTTGAAAAGTTTGCGTAGAGAAAATTAAATGTACAGAAGGAGGAATATTCAGAATACAATACAGCTGAAGGGAAAGCAAAGATAATTGTGATAGAATGGTGTCAGTTACAAAGATCTGAGAAAGATTGTTTGATGAAGTCTTAGAGAGTTGTGACAGTCTGTTCACAGAGATTCCAAGCAAAGTGTGAAAAAAATTAGGTTTGGATAGGTCTAGAAAAAGAAAACAAACAAACAAACAAGCAAAACCCCACCACAACCAAAAACCAAAATCAAAACAAGAAAATACCCAAACTTGTAAGATCATATGGGAACCTGTTCTGGTGTTGCTGTCACTCAATCTCACTGCCTGTTTTATGATGGCTGCACAGAAGTGGGACAGAGGTAGGAAAACAAGCCTCTTTTTTACTTGACCTTAAGTTATTTTGTCCATCTATAAAAGGTTTGTAAAGGATGGAAATGTGAAGATCTCAGAGATGATTAAAATGAAAAGCAGCTAGTAAGTTTCTAAAGAAGAATTAAAAGTCATCAGTGCACTGCAGTGTTTCATATTCATTTATTCCTATATTCTATATACTGTTCCTATACATTTACTGTGTACAGTACATTGTGCATACAGTATATTTATATGTAAATATATATATTATTTAAATAATTTTTGTATGTTCCTTCAGTACTCAGGAAACTCTAATTTACTAAATATATTTTGAGGTATATTAGGCCAAATAATGTCATCTTCTGCTGTTTTGGTTTATTCCAGTGTTCAAATCTTTAGTATAATTTCAGGCATTAATCACAGGATGCCTGTGCTGAGAGAAGCTTAGTTTCTCTGGATGGTTAATATTTTGTTGCTGGACAGTGAGTGAAACTGCTAGAGGGCATTTTGTCTCAACTTAGAGCTGAATTACCATGTCAAAGTGCTTATCTTTTGCTACTATAATAGAGCAAGCTTTAGATAAATAGGCTGCTAATCTGAACTCATTTAAATGACTGAATTGCACTGCTCAGTTAGAAGTGAGTACAGTCAGTGTGTGTGTGTATGTGTGTTTCTGGGGTGTTTTTTATTTGTTTGTAGAGTTGTTCCACCACCCCACCCCTGGAGACATTCTGAAAAGGTCCTGCTTATTGTATATTGTACATATTGTTTAGTATACTTACACATTGTTTGGTGTCCTTACACTACTTGTTGACTAGCACAAATCAGGAGCAGAACAACTTTGCACTTGTGTCTTGGGTAAGAAGAAAAACTACATCCTTCACTTCTAAAATTCCCCGGAGAACTAAGCTTGGCTCTTCTGTATTAATGGGGATGCAGCTAACTCTGCAATAGAAAGCAACAGAAAATTCAGGAGTAATTGATATACTTTAAACCAGATAGTTGATGATTAGTATTATTTATTTATACGTTGTAAATTTGCCTTTTAATTATGTACGCTGAGAAAACTGAATAATATTACAAGTAGGTAAAGGAAATGAGCACTGCATGAAGAGTTGCCAGCTTTTAATTATGTAAATGAGCACCACTGCAGAAGAATTATTTAGTAATCTTTTTGCGTTAGAATTGCAAATCTATCTCCACGATTGTGTTTAGAACAAATGAAACTGGATTTGTGTAACCTCTTTTCTGTAGATCTTTGCAATTAATAAGATTGAGCAGAAGTATCAGTAGTCTTAAGAGACTGTATGTAATGTGCAATGGGTCAGGGATGTAGACACAAAATATTACTGCCAATATTCTTCCTGTAGGGGATCCTGTTATATAGTACTACATTACCTAGGAAACAACAATTACCTATTTTTTTCCTGATTTATTTATTTTATATTTTTATTAAATATAAATTTTTATAACTATATGTTTTTATATTCTCTTTCCACTGTGAAGCTTAGTTGGGTATCTAAGCTATGGCTCTTCCCAAGTGATCTATTTTGTCATAGTCTCTCCCTACTCTTGCAATACCTTAGACTATTTTCCTGGGGTGTCTCTCTTTTTCATTTGTTTTTTTGTCTCCTGTGAATTCTACAGCCTGGTGCTGCTCTTGCTGGCAGAGTACTTAGCACTCTGGCACTGGCTCAATGAGTAAAGAGTACTGAAAGAGCAGGCTAATTTATAGTCTCTTCACATCACCCTAAAAATGTATCTGAGCTTCAGTAATGCTGGTAGGCAGGAGGAAGTACATTTTTAAAATTCATTGGGAAAAAAAGAAGGAATTAAAAGCCCTGCAGAATAGTATTATGACAGAGGGATACGTGATGAATAAAGTGCATTTAGGAGATTGTACACTGAACAGTGAATATCCTTTCCTAACCAGGGAAGGAGATGGGAGTTACGTGACGGACTGTTGTCTGTCACTGTCCAGCTTGATTGAGCTTTCCTTTTCTGAGGGACAACCCTTGACTTTCAAAGCGTAAAAGTCAAACTATGCTACAGAAAGCACTACACAGGGGCACATGTCTTCCCCAACACTGAAGAATAGGCATATATAGGTGAGTAATGGAGGTAATCTGGCAGCTACCCATACCCAGAAATTTTATTTCTTACATTTCAGTGATTTATCTATGCTACACAAAAAGGACTGATAGGAGACATTGTATAACATTGTGCAGTATTAATGTGTTTTGGGGTTTTTTCCCTTTGTGTGGGACTGAGACTGTGGCATGGAAATGCTATTTGGAAAAGAAAAGTGTATATTTTTGGAGGGGGAAACCCTGAAACTCAGGATGTGACCATAATTGACTCTTGCCTGTTGACACTTTGGATGAAAATCTAGAAATTTCAGTTCTGAAAGGCAGCATTCTGTAGAATATCATTAAAATATCACCCTTTGAAGTCTTTTACAGTGGTTTTTTTTTTTCACAATGCCATTTTATGAATGGTGACAGAAACATGACAGGTCAGCCTCAAAAGGTTTTATTTTTATGTCTTGAGCATCCAAGAAGTCTAACTGCTTAGTTTAAGTACATAAATTAACCTAGATATGAAATAAGATTCTAAAAGGGTAACTGGTATTATTTTGTTTCTATTGTTGTGTTTTTTTGTTTTTTTGTTTTTTTTTTTTAATAGGATTATGGCTAAACAAGTATTCAAAAATTAATACTCTCAAATTTAAAGAAATTGTATGTCATTTCCTAAGGAGGTCAGCTGTAAAGTTTAGCTGATAATTTACATTAAATGATTTATCTTCAGTTAAAATGGATATGAAATTTTAGTTCTCAAATTTGAAATGCTAGTGGGAGGACAAGAAGTAAATGGGGAAATTATTTTTATAGACAAAGAGAGATTAAAAAACATTAGTAAGTCTGATATCCAAATAAACCCTTTCTCAAGATAAGAAAGAGAATTTGCTGTAAAAAATTATGTCAAGTCATCATCCGACATACACTGTGAGTGAAACACAGAAAAAGAAACCATATACTCTGATTCACCAGTTGAACTCTCGTAATGAAATGTTGCACAATCTGTGTTCTTTACTCTGAATGGGGAAGTTGTGTTGTGAAAATGTTCTAAATCTCACAACTTTTAGGAAGTTTTGCACTTCTCAAGTAGCTTGGTTTTTCTTTAGTTAAATAATCTGCTCAATCCAAAATCATAACACGGATTTCATTCTCATGTCAGTTTTTTATGAGCACTGTTCATTTGTTTGATAAACAAGACATTGCAAACCACCAAAATGTTTGATTAAATGGAAAAACCATAGAAGCATTTCTTTGTATTTGACTGCGTGTTCTGCTCAAGCCTTTGAGGCACTCAGTTGGTTTGCAGAAGAGTAAGATACTCTATATTATGTTTACTATCTCAATAAATCTTGTTCAGAATAATGTTTTGGTCTTGTTTCCCTGTACTTTAGTTCTTCTATCTCCTCCGTACATAACATTTATCTTTTTAGGGGTTTATCCCTTTAATTCTTACACTCTTTTAATCAGATATATTTATTTATATGTTTAAGTACATTTACTACCTTTCTGTTACATACAGAAACTGTTCTTTCAAATGATCATTTTAACCTTGATCTTGCTCTGTTTTCTTACCATCGCCTACTATGGCTGTTTTAAGTCTGCCATATGGGAATGGCTAGTATAAATCCAAGGTCTTGGCACCACAGACACTCACAAAAGAAACATCCTCAGCCCAAGCACCTTCAAATTCAGATACATGTTTCTTGGTGCATGCATAATATAAAATTGTTCCTCATAAGAATTATTAAACATTATAATGATTGGGGGGAAAAAAAAGAATAGGGAAACAGACCAAAATATTATTCTGAACAGGATAGATTTATGAAGATGGCAAACATAATACAGAGTTTATTGTTGTCCACCATTAATTTTGAATGGTTCTGCTGAGATTATTATTAGCATAGAAATAAGCATGACCACTCAGTCATTCAGGATATTGTCCATGACCAAGTTGTATTTACTGAACAACTTCATTGTAACGTGTTACAAGAGGTTATAACTGCTTGGTATTTTGTTCACCTTTTGACATGTCCAAAACCATAAATTGCAGGTTTGTGTTTGCTTTTCCTGCAAGGGCTCTAAAACCTGTCCCGAATTATTTATACATGTAGCCATCAACACAATCCAATAGCCAAAGTTATGCTTGCATGTAGCTCTCTGGGCAGGGAATTGAGTCTAGTGATTGGAAAAAGGAATTTACCATGCTGCTAACTCTTGTATCCATGAAGAAATAAACATTCTTCACACTCCTAAATACTGATAAATTTTCAATTTCAGCTTTGGTTGTCATTACAATTTACTCTCATAAATTCCAAGAAATGAAATGTTCAAGGCTGGAAAAAACTCATTGTAATGTTAGTTCTGCTACATTTAGATTTAAAAAACAATAAGGGCATATTCACAGTAAATATTACGAGATTTTACATTGTTCTTGCTATAATGTTAGTGAGAGCAGCATGCTGGTTTCTCCTTATGCTCTTCCAACAGTCATTGCTTCTGTTTAGAGGAAGGCTGACATAGCATTGATGTATTCTGCTTGTTACCTGTTGATAAAGAAATATAAACTGAAAAACAGTGAAAAAAATAATGGTTATTTTCTCTTCTGAATTCAGAAAAGTAATGCTCAGTCATTAGAAAGAAATTTAGTCCTGTGGGTGGGTGTAATTATGACTCTTCTGCTTCATTCGATTCTAGGTGGAGAAGTACTAATTTGGAGTCTGAGCAATGAGCAACTTTGGTCATTCCTTGCAATTTAGAAAGACTTTGGGAAGATGGAAAATGTTTCTTCTAGAAATTGTGTGTTTTATAAGGGAGAAGTTAAAATAGGAAAGTAGAATAGTTAATGTTATTAGCCCTAATAATGCTAGGGAAAAAGGAAGAGTTTCTAGGTTCAAAGGGATAGCTCGTCCTTTTTTATGTACAATATAAGAAATATAATATATAATTATTTTCCAATTGATGAAGAGTATTATTAGAGGATACTTGATGTTCTGCCTATCAAAGCTGTGGGTAGTTGAAGATACTTTAAACAGTTTCTGTTTGCTTCTGTTCATTTAGGATTCATGAGTTTCCATCTAAGCAGAAGTGTATGCTTTTTATGAAAAGGAAGAGAAATATGTGATTTTTAGAAGCTCCTTAGCTTGAAAACCAAACCCCGAATTATAAGTATCAGTGAATGATGTAAAAATAAAAAAACCCTTATACATGGAAACCAGTGGAAAAACACACTTCCCACAGGACTTTCAATTACACATAATCTTATCATCACAACTTCAGTGTTTCTGTCAATATGCATATGCAGCTTGGCTTTAGGGATTTTTTTTTTTTTCCCCCAGTATTCAAAGTAAAAGTCACTACTGCTTCTATCTAATGTTTTATAATGTTTATGTAATGTTAACCATTCCTTTCAAAGGCTGATGGCAGTGAAATGTAACAACTCTGGAAAATTCTAAGTAAATGCTACTTATTGTAGTTGGCTGTTGAGAAGATTGGAAAAACAGAACAGATCTCTTGTCTCCTCTGTCAAATTTCTAAGCCTAACTAACTTTTATTAGTTTAGTTGTCAGTATGGTAAAATCTCATGTTAGTTACTGGCTCCATATATAAATAAGTGAGCATAATTCCCTAATTTTAAAAGTCTAAGTAGCTTTTATAAGTTTTGCTGTATTTGGATGGGGCTTTTTTTCAGAGGGTGTTTTGATGTGGGTTTTGTTTGTATGCTTGATTGGTGGTTGAGGGTTTTTTGTAATTCCTGAAACTAGTCTGAAGTGTCTTGATATTTCAGTAAGACCCAGGCCTCAGAATACAAGCAACCGTCCTCTTTAATTGATGTTTCTCCTGGAGTAATCCAAGGCTACAAATAATGCGAAGGAGTTTGACTATAGATTCCGGACTGAACACACGGTCCATTAATGTGTCTTTGGAGTGCTGATGAATTTCTCTCAAATTCATTGTCAGAGTAGAGCTTTATTTCATGGTTGTGGGTGAGTTACTTGCCACTGCATTATATCTAATGTATTCCTGAAATTTTCCAGCATCCGATGGTTCCATATTCAACTCTTCATGAGGTATTTGAGGAGCTTCAAAATGTTTTGATGACTTTGTAAGTGTTAAGCTGGTGCTCCTTTTTTTTTTTTTTTTGGTGCAGTTTTTTTTAAGGTATTTTTGAAATATGCAGAATGTAATTTGAATAAAACTTGCATTTTCTAGAAAATGTTGCTATTTCTAAGATTGTAATAAATTATTCACTCAGCTGAGTCAAAATATTTAGGTACTGTATCTGTGAACTTTTTATTGTAAAAATAAACATGGATGTTTGTATTTGTCGTAAGCACTTAGGCTTGTATAATTACTTGGTCATCTCTCTAAAAAGTAGCACTGTGCTATGCTGAACCCTGCGTTCTCCATTTAGTCAGCCAAGGCTGATTCATGACCATAAGGACCTTCTTAAAGTGGTTGTGCTATTTTGAAATATCAGAAATTTATGTATTGTTTTGTGTATTGTCTTTTGAAAAAGCTAAACAACTTATACAACATGGGGAAACAAAATGTATGCAGATTTCTTGAATTTCACATAAATTTTTTGTGGTTTTTTTCCTTTACTATATGCTTTTTGTTCTTATTGCAGCAGCACTTACATAATGAAATGTCATGTAAGATCATTTTTTTTCCATTTCATGGTTGAATTTCGAAGGGTTAATAACTCCAGATATAATTTGCATTGGAAACTTGATGCTGATGAACCTTCTGCAAGCATGTGTTGTTTTTTTTGTGTGTGTGTGATTTGAAGGACTGAATATTCTTAACAAAGAAAAAAGAGCAGCATTTCAGACTAGTTCTTCTCCTGCAAAGCAAACATGTCTGAAACATACGATATGAAATGTAACAGATACTTTTCTTTACCTGTCTACATTCCATCCAAGAAAGAGAGGGGAATCAAAATTAAAAAGGAAAAATAAAAATGTTTGATACAGAATATAATGTCTCCTGGTGCAGGAGAGAAGCCCAGGATCAGCCTATGCATCAATTTAATCCTATAAAAGTTTAAAAAGATTACTGCACAGGCCATTTAATCTCAGGCAGTAGTGAAAAGTTGTGTTGAAGCTGGGAGATATATTGCTATTCCACTATGAATATCTTTATAGTGGTGTGTTATCTCAAAAAATAGACACTTATTAGGGTAGGATTCTACCTACATCTTGAGATTTGCATAGTATTATTTGGAATATGATAAGCCTGCAAGAATTCTCTGGAGATCTTACTGATAAAAATAAATGAATAATACAGAAGTTCTTTCTGTAGAAGGAACAGTCCTAAAGGTTACTTCTGGAATCTAATGTGTTCCAAGATTATGTTCATTCTCTGGAGACTTTACTAACCTCTTGAAAAGATACTTTCTTTCAAGGTGTTTCATTTGTCAATATATTTTATGGTGTTATTTTAGTAAATGTTGACTTTACAAATGCATTGTACGTGTTGTACGGGGTTAAATTACTAATTTTATTGGTAATCTAAACTGTAATACTTTCATAGCATTTATTTTGGTCATTTTGATTTTGTCAAACAGTTCAGAGAAATATTGCTACATGTAGAATGGGGGGCAACTGTTTTCACCGTGTATGTGGCTGGCATCTTGAGATTTCTCAAAAGGAAAGCTGTTACAAAATGATGTGGAGGATCAAAGGGATATATATTGTCTGGACACAAGAAAGGCTGAAGAGCAATTTTACAGGAAGATTTTGGACAGGAGGTAGGCAGATGAAGACAGACTTTGGTGGTGGTTGCCTGGAAATGTTTGTAATACTTGATGGAGGGGCAAAGTCATAGTGTGTGGCTGGCAGGGTAGTGCAGGACAGAGCAGCTCACATCCAGTGGGCACTGTTGTAATTTCTGAAGCTGTGGGAGCTCCTGAAGTCATAAGAAGCATCATCAAAAGCCAAAGGGAAGTGGTTTAATACTTAGGTAAATTGAACTGAATTACATTCAAGTTAATTTAAATGGTTATTTATAGAGCTTCTTAACAAAAGCAGCAGGAAATAATACATGTGAAACAGCAAGAAGTAGAGGATAATGTGTTTTAGAAACGAACTCATATATAAGTTCTGTTTCTTCAACTAGTTGACAAATAGTGGCAAAATTAAAGTGTAAAACGTGAAGAAACAGCCAGAAAAGTGAGAGTCCCAAACAGGCTAGAGACAGAGAGAAAAGTAAAAGACAAAAACTGTTTCAGTTGCAAGTATTGACAAAATTGATGAGGGAAGAGGAATACTGTCTTTTTCTGAGGCTAATAACCTAACTGGCACAAATTTGGTGGAAGGAAGATAGTCTGAGGAGAACTGCAATGCAAAAGTACAGAGTATATAGGAAAGTTTAGGGCAGGGAGATTGATAGTGATGATAAGTAATTTAAAATGAAATATTATAAAAACTAATAATAAATCCTTTTGGTGGTATGAGAAACAGAAAATCTTTCAGACATTGTAGGAGCAATGCATAATCAAGAAGGCAAAGCCTCTGCAAGATAAGGCCATGGAATGAAGAAAAATGATTTTTTTGCATCCACTTTTTTCTCACAGCATGTTAGAAAAGCTGTTTCAAATCAAACTATTAATAGAAGACAAAATTGACAAAATCAACTATAGCAAACTAGTTACTCTTTCCTTAAGAATTCTTAAGCAATGCAGCAATGGAATAGAGGAGCTACTAAGCATCACATACAGCCTCTTGCTTGAAGATGCCTTTGTATCAGGGGATGAGAAAGAGGCAAATATGATGCAGATTCTTAAAAAGGCCCATAGAGTGCTAACCCCCATCATGAACTGAGGTAAGAGACAACAAAGTTTAGAGAACCTTCTTACAGAAATCTATGACTATTAGATAACAGATTTTAAATTATTTTCTCTAGAACTTTAAATACATTAGTAGAAATTATAATAAAGACTAGAATTAGTGGCATAATGAAAAAAATCAGGAAAAAACAAATATAGCATTTGTAAAAGGAGCTGATTGATACAATTTATTAGAAGTTTTGAAGGATTCACTGAGTATGTGGATAGGGGAGAATTTCTTGGCAGTTTTTAGTTGACCTGGATTGCCAAAGGTCAATAACTCTTGCAAGATGGAGAAAATGAAGTAAATTATTATCCACAGGATGAGAAGGAAGGTCCCGAAGATGAAGACCTATTTAGAAAACAGAAAACAAAGGATATTATAATAGGTTAATGATAAAGTTTAGAATTGAGCTAATTCTGCTGCTTTGTGGCCTGATTCTCTACACATGTATTGACGTTAAAGTACAGAAAATAAATGCAGTTCAAGTGTGTAAAATAAGCATGTTTGAAAATCTTTCCAGGAGTCTATATTTAGATATTGTTGTGTTCTTTAAATAGTATGGGACGGTTACATAAGTGATGTGCTGGAATACAATAAAAGTAATGTCAGTCTCATCTGGAGGTTATATTAAATGGTGTAAGCAATTTTTAGTTTTGTGGTGAAGGGGTCTTCACTTCTGTATACCAATCTAAAACAATTTTCCCATAAAATAGTGCAGTATTAGTGTGATACATAAGTATTTATATATATCTTATACCTTTTTCCTCTTCAAATTTGTCTCCCCATCATCGATTTTGTACAATATCTCTAATATTTTTCCCTAGAAATCTGTGTAAAGCTAACCAGTAAGAAGATGACTCTAACATAAAGTTAATGAATATTAATGATTCTTGTATTGATTGTTAGAGTCCCTTTTTTCACTTGTTTCATCTAGCAGTAACTTTTTCACTATTTTAGGTGGTTTTATTCTATATACACAGTTTTGTCTCTTTCTTTGGTTACTGTCCTTGTGACATTACCGCTCATCTCACTTATCACAGTAGTTCTGTTCATTTAAGTGGCTTTTTAGGTATTTCAGAAAATTGGATAGCAGTTATGATATTTGACTTCATCTTTTTACTAATGGAAATTATTTTTGGGGGCATGTTAAATGATGTCACAGTTATTTTCCACTGAAGACATCTGACACGAATTCTTGCAATTTTGTATTAGTTAAATTATCCATTACCAAATATTGGACAATTTTCCCTTTTTTTCTTTTATTTTGATAAAAAAGTAAAAATGAAGAGTATTAGTAACAAGAAGAAAGTTACTTTAAGGAAGCACTAGATGTATTCTTCAGACTAGCTAAATGTGTGAGAGTTGACATTTGTTTTACTGCTGTGATGAGTGTGTTTTTTTTGAACTTACTGTTCCATCTGTGGAGTCAACCTGAAGAACTTAATGTGGAAGTATCTCATGATTTACTTTAAAACAGCTGTTGTTTTATATTTACATAGTGAATCCTAGACAAACAGCAGGCTGTAGGAAAACAGTAATCAAGGTTTTCTACAGTGTCAGGATGACACTACATTCTCAATATCCTTCCTAAAGCACTCCCAACACTTTTATTGGCTCATTTTGGCTGCTGATGTACATTGAGCTGAGAATTTCAGAGAAATATCCCTAATGACCTCGAGACCTCTTTCCTTCATTTTAGCTTTTAGATCTGAGTTCATGGTTAGGTAGGCATAGATTAATTTCCCTACGTACATTACCTTAAAACTATTAACTCTGAAGGTCATCTGCCAACATGTTGCACATTTGCTTGGTTTCGCAAAGTCTTCAGAAATTGCACCACTACCCAGAAGATCTTAATATCATTTGTGATACAGGCTGCACAGCGTACTGCCTTCTGCAAAGCACTAATGAAGTCATTGAATGAATCCAGTGCCAGTCTTAACCAAGAGCTTTTCCTCCATCTAACAGCTGCTTAGGTTTTCTAACTCACTTTGATGTGGAAGCTCGTTAGTGCCTTTCTGAAAATCTAAATAACTTTTGCCCACTGGTTGCCCTTGGCCGTGTGCTTACTGATACCTACTTGCCATTCATGAGGTCTCCAAGCCAGGATTTCCCTCTGCAGTAGTTGTGCTGGCTATTTCCCACAGGCTGTGTTTGTCAATGGACCTAGTGACATTATTCGGTATTACAGAGTTCTTAAGAGATTGCCAGGAATGGAAGTCAGGTTTGGTGATCTGTAGTTCCTTGAACTTCTTCTTTGGAAAGTAATGGGCTTCCTTTGCAGGTGGAGGTTGCACTGACAAGCTGACACTGCCCTGCTGCCTCAGCTTTTTGCAGTGACATTGCAAAGCTTTGCCAGCAGTTCTGCAGTTTCCAGTTGGTACTCTGAGGTGAAAGCTACTCAGTCTAGGTGACTTACTAACATCTGACTTACCTATTGATCTATAGATGCTGTTAGACTGTTAAACACTTTTTTTTTCATTTTTTTTTTTTTTCAGGGAATGCATGATAGAAAACTGTCTCACTGTTTTCCCTATTTATTTCTTCTATTTGCTTACTATGTGTCTGACCAGTTGTTGATTGTTTTTGTCAAAATGCCAAATGCACCCTTGGATGTTTTCAAAAAAAGTACTTTAAAAAAATTAGATAAAATTGAAGACATAACCTTACCCTAAGGCTATTGGTGAGTATTAACAAAATATAGGGATATCAGTGTGCATAAACATGTACAATAGGTGGAACAGTTAAAGGAAAAATGCTAGCAACAGTTAGATGCAAGACTAAATCTTAAATATATAAATTATAAGATCCAGAAAATAGAATAAACTGAATTGGGAAGTTGGGAAGACTTTTATTTATAAGAGTGGCCTTTGAATCTCTGATAGTCTTTTTTTTTTTTTTTTTCCTTCTTTTTTCCCCCCACCAAATTTTACTTCAATGTTAGGATTCTATGTAGTGCTTTGTTATCTTCCAGGCCATCAATCAAGCAGCATTAATCTGAAAACAGTTCCATATGAGGAGTGTTAGGATCAAATAGGTGTGATTCTGCACAAATATAAATGCTAACTAGCTTTGAAAGTGCTGAAGTTGGATTTTCTATCCACTGTTTTATGATAAGCCAAGAAGTCTCCTTTAGTTAGTGATGCTTCTACCTTATGAATCTTTTCAGCATTTGTTAGATATTGCAATTATCTGTAATCTTTATACATTGTGAAAAGCGTCAGATGGCATCTAGTCATGGTGATGATCAAAACCAGTCTTAGTTTCTTTAATTCATATAATGCTTATCAGGATAAAGTTGCTCCACATATATATGTTTAAATATGTTTATAAACAGTTAAAAACTTTTTCTTTTCTCTTATGTCTCTCGTGATAATAGATGTGAATCTCCAGGATTTTTTTTTTTTTAATATCATGTTCATAGGTGTAGTTGTGAATATAGTTAGCATAGCTAGGATTCTTAATTAAGCAATTCTTTCCTGCCAGATGTTTTACCACAAGAAAATGCTGTGCACATCAGTTTTCTTTTGTGGTGTGTATGAGTGTATAAACGTCATAGTAGATTGTGTTTGGATTTCAGACTCACATATTTGTGGTTCAGCATCAAGTTTTTCACTTGACAGTGGATGTAATATCTTTGCATTGTTTAGCTTTTTTAATTAATGTTTTATAACCAGAGGAATCTAGATTTGAAAACAATCCTGCCATAACATTATAATTCCTGCATTGCTCATGACAAAAATGAGTTGACTGGAGTGTGCTGGCCGGTTTCAGTTCAGATTTGATCTCTCTAGACTGATTCTACTTTGCACGTACCTTAACTGGTGATACTCTGAAGGATACTTATACATATAGCTTTTGTTTTGCTATCCAGTGATGTTAATGGTCTTGAACTCCATTTCTGGGTATCATGTGCTTAGCTCACTTCCAAACAGCATGTGGCCATTCAGAGCCAAATCACAATATGGACACTGCCAGATTTTTTTCCATCTATTTCATGTGGCCACATTTGTAAGCAATAGTCTAGAAGCATAATTTTAATAAAAACCAAGTTCTTTCATTGGTGAATAAGTTCCAATATACAGTTCTAAGAGTTCTTTTTGAAGGGTTAAACTCATCTTTGTCTGATGGACAACTTAGGTTAGATTGGTGAAAGAAGCTATCTTGAGTGGCACTCCGATACTGATTAGATGCAAATTGAACTACTGCTCAGGGAAATTTTTTCTGTCATATTGCACATTTTAAAGTTGAGATGGAGCTATGTTATGTAGTTTCCTCTTGGCTGAATGTGTCAATCTATGAGTAGCTTCCTCCTTGCTTTTATTTCACAAGTAAAAGATTTGTATGTTAAGACATTTCACTCTTTTTTTTTTTTTTCTTTTTCTTTTTTTCCTATTGTCTTTCTAACTCATCTAGTGACTTTCTATGAGTATTGGTTATTCTGAAAAGTACAGGGTAATGACTGATTTGTTAATAGAAAGTGCCAAGCAACTTCAGTGATTTTAGATGCAAGTTGAACTGTAGATGTTAAATTTCAGACTTTAATTTCTTAAGGTACTTGTTTAATGAAGGAAAAAAATGTAAAGAACATTCTTTGTAGTGATTAATTCATTGTAATTCTATATTGCATTTACGTTTCAAAGCTTTTTATGATTAGTGGTTAGTAATTAAATAATGGTAATTCTGGTATTAGTAATGATAAAATTAATAGTTGTTTAATAGAGAGGATTTTAATCTTTGATGGCTTTCAGAAGCTCTTTGGATAAATGCTATTCTTTCAGATATTTTAAAACATCTCATGTAAGCATAATTTTTAAGGGGATACCCTGCATATGAGCTGTGATTCTGCCCATGGCAAGCTTTTGATGTTGCAAGGAGGAGAAGTATGTCCCTATATAAAACTTTAGTATGTTGATATATGTACTGACTAGCTAGACACTCCTTTTGACAAATACAGTTTTATAGGATGGTAAATATCTGTTAAATAGAAAACCAGAGCCATGTGCTGGTTATTTCTTTAAATTGTGATCATATTAGGGAGAAAGGAAGTACAGGGCATAGTGAGGTAAAATGCTTGTAAATAGTATTTCATTTCTCTTTAAAGCTACAAGTTGTACAAAAGATGAGGTGGAAGAAGTAATAAATTATTTCATTTTCCTTTATGCAGCACCTGGTGTATAGCTTCATAAAATCTTGTACATCTGTCTGAAATATTAGCAGAATAAAAATAGAGCATAAATTAAGAGTTTGTCATAACTAATGACAAGAGGTAATTTGGCTGTCAAATACAACGCAACACAATAATTCAAGCAAGCAAATACTAATATGGCTAGAAAGAAATGTATTACCTCTCAAGTCTCTCTTTGAAGGTAACTTGAGAAGACTTAGATGGGAAGACGAAACATTTGGAAGGCATCGAGTAATGTATAACAGGAAAATGGATACAGCTCTTCCTAAAAATACTGCTTGAAATCCTGAAGTCTCTTAATCAGCCCATCATATGACACACGACATCATTCTGGATAAAGTTTCAGTTGAAAATAAGGACCTATTTCCTAATCAACTTTATTAGGTTTCATAGTAATTATTAAAACAAATAAGCAAATGAACAACCGCCTCCCCACCCTCCAAATCCATGGCATCACAAAGGCTAAGAGTAACTCTGCATTGTTTTGTGACTTCAGGCACTAGGTCCCTGTTTGCACATTTATCTAAAAAAATTACTTCACAATGCAGTTTAAAAACAAATGAAGCCCCCACTTTGGAATTTTCCTGCAAGAAATAAAAAGGGTCAGGCAGGAATTAACATCAGCTTCCAAAAAATAGGACCTTAGCTCACAAAGAGAATAATGAAATTAAGATGTGATTGGAAAAAAAACATAAGAATAAATTAGCTCCAGAACAAAATCAACATACTGATTGAAAAGAGGGGAAAATTTACAGAAGAGATAGATTTTAACATGCTTACAAAATAAACAGGAAACAAACCAACACAAAAGCATTCCTTTTGAAGCCTTGAAGAAAATGCCATCACACAGCGATTCCGGGTGTACCTGTAAGGAACTCCAAAGTGACGTTTTGAAGTCCTGTTCATTTTCAGTTTTGCCAAACGGTGTGGTGGGAACAGATTTTTTTCTTTCTCTTTTTAAGAAGCAGTGCTTTATGTTTCTAGTAAAATGGGACATATTAATTTCTTCCATTGACATCTCTGCGGGTAACCTATTATACAAGTGTAACTCTTGACCTTCAAATACAAATATTTGAAAGCTATGCATTGAAGAAAATGAGTGCAGTAACACTGCACCATGTCTCATCACTGTCTTTTGTCAACAAATTCTACATACTTAATTTAGCATGTGCATTTTTTTGATATGGAGTTTTTAGATGTTGCAGAAGGAAGAAAACTTTTAAAATACGGGGCACTTTCTTGAAATGAACTTTATAGGGAAGATTGTGCTGCTGATGAAGGATTTACCCGAAGAATGAAAAGCTGTCTGCAGGTTCCTCATTTGAGGGAGGATTGAATTCCCTTTTTTCTTTTTTTCCCTTCACTTCTATCAGACAGTGTAAAGAACTCTTGTTCCCTTGTCAGGAAGGTGATACCAAAACCTCTTTAGATTGCAACACTCCATGAACAAAGATCAGTTTAATGAATTACTTTTAAAAAAACTTCATCCACTGCTATTCAAGTTTCTATCCATTTTTTTTCTCCAATAGATAGGTGTTGTATGTTTTAATATGGAAAAGCAGAAAATTTAAAGTGAAAATTAACATAATGTTATTGTCCTTTTTTACATGACAAATTTATATTCAGAGTAATTCTGACATACTGTATATTTTAGAAAAAGTTCAATTAATAATGGAACCTATTTTACTACATATACTACAGCTGATATTTTCAAAATTAATTATTAATAAAATTCTACCATTTCCTTAATTGAATATGGCTTAGTAGAGATTTTATCAGGTTTTATCTCCTCATAGGAAGGTAAATGTGTTGTTTGGTGAGTACATATCTTTATGACAAAAGAAACAAATAGTTCTCTTTAACTACTTGTAGTTACTTCTGACACTTTAAAAAAAAAAAGTATTTATTAACACATGTAAATGTACTTTGGAGAGGCCTGATCACTACATTTGGAAGTTCCATGAAGAATAAGATTTTTATTTTTTTTTTTTAACACCAGAGATGGTGATGTCTCTGAAATAGGCTACAGATTGAGATTAGATTTGCACTTCCAGACCATTTTAAACTTTATTCGTGTTTGGCAGACCTTATTAGGGATGGATGTATCATAAATCAAATGTGACAACTAATTAATTGATTTTGGGCACATCATTCTCTCCTATTCTTCTCTTTGTCTCTTTGTTTTCACTGCTTCCTTGTTTTTATGAAAATAAGTAGGAGATTTTTGTCCAAATGACAACAGTGATCAGAACAATTATATGACTGAGAAAGGATGGAGTGGGCAAGCTGTGTTTAGGAGCTTAAGGATCATTCAGTCCTCCTGCCAGTAATATGCATTGAGACTGATCTTGTGCTTGCCCAATGTAATTATCTCTAAATATCCCTGGATCAGAAAGGCACCTTTACTCTTACTTAGCAGTCTTTGCATCAGACTTTTACAATACGTCAACCTGCAGTTTTTGTAAATGTGAGCTGTACTTTCAGATGGCATATTTAAAAACTTTTAAAATTATATTTTAAGATCATATGTATTAAAAGAAAAAATAAAATACTTTTTGCAACACTGTGATCATATTTTAAGGTGTTATAACACTTATAGTATAAAAATATTGATAATGTATCTATTTTTCAAACAGCAACAAGTCATTAGTTATAAGCTCAGAAGAAAAGGAGCAGCTTTTAAGTAGTGTAGAATGGTGAGTTATTCACAGTAATACCATTATAGTCATGCTTTTGAGTTCAGAATGCATGTGAAGAAGATAGAAATCCATATGTTGTAAGCTAATTAACCTCAGAAACTTTGATTTGGATGTGCTTTTAGTTTAAAACAACTAATCAAATAGGAACACTGAGTTTTATACCGATTAAAATCACAGAAAGTCTTAACAGCTCCCTTGTGAATCCATCTATTCATATTATCTCTGTGAATCATGAACACACTATGAATATCTACAAGAACTGTATGTTGTAGTGAAGCATTGCTATTAGAGGCTTCTGAAACTCTACAATAATTATGCTTCCTACATGTTTTAAATAGATATATTTACATTTACAATAGATATAATTACATTTTACTAAAATATAGTCTAACACAGAAGTTACAGCAGCATACAAACAGGTCAAAAATCAATTGCTAGTGTGTCATAAGTACACCATTGACTGTAGAGAATGACGCCAGAACACTGTTGAATATTGATTTTAAGTTCAGGCATCTCTTCAACAGTCGGTAAAGACATGCTCTGTCACTCTTGCAGTAGAAAAAGCATGCTGCTTTTCTTACCTATAACGTTTCCTAATTGTCATAAGTAAGCTCCTTGGTATGCTGTTTTTATGTTGGGGTTTTTTTTCCCCCTTCTTTCCCTTCTTTTTGTTCAGTGTTGTTACTTTTATAGCATACATAATTCATTTTATGGCACAGTAATTGAAATACAGCTAAAGTGTATTTTACTTTTTTTACTTTATGGAGTCTAGAAAATACACAGTAGAGGGTTTCCCAGTGTGTGATGCTACAGGTAGAATTAGGCAGGCTAAGCAAGTTCTGGTTTCTGTCTTCTCTACACAGAAGCCTATATTTTTTTTTTTCTCGGTGTCATTTGGACTGGCAAGGAACACATAAGTAGCATACAAGGATTGCATCCATAGCAAAGTCTGGCCATTTAATTTTGGTCTCCTAATTGTCCTTTCTGCTGCACGTTGCTGGAATTCGCAGCTTGGATGACTAAGTGAAATATACCGTTTGTGTAGGATTCTGCAGTGGCTTCTTGCTTTTAGTATTAACTGAGTTTGCATTTATATTTAGGCATATATCCTCAATACTCATTGACATCTTCATGTTTTTCCCCCACTAGTTTAGAAATACTGTGTTTTTTAGAGTCAGGACACAAAGATCTTTGATTAGCTGAAATAATGATACAATGGGGGACTCGATTCCTCTGTTTATTCGAAATTATCATAAGCTGTAGATGCCTTTAGTGCCTTTCAATTCTTTTCCATTGCAAGACTCTATCACCAGTCTTGGGTGAACGATATGATAAATGATTCAAATGAACAAACAGTACAGTGAATAAAGTTGCAGCAGGATATCTTTACCAACAAATATAAAGCAAATATAAATATATTTTTGCAGATAGCAATTCTTACACCTTGAAGAAGCTGTATCATCATGAAAAGAGTAGAAAGGAAAAATCCTGCTCACAAGAAGGAATTTCTTAGATAGGAATATGTTATCTTTATCTTTTCACAGAACTGGGTTTCCAAGGAGTTAGATAATCAGGGTATGCTCATATACCTGACCTAGAAATTAAAACTGCAATATTAAATTCATTCCCTCTCTAGGACAGAGGCCTCACTTTTAACTGTGTACATGCCATATTGCCTTGAAAACATTTCCCATGGATCTCATGAGATAATGTCCCAGAAACTTGACTTTTAAGGCAAGAATGACTCACTTTCTATAGAGTGAACGTGTAAGACATAAAGTAGGGGTAAAAGTTACTTGCTAACCAATTTTGTCGGTGTTTCAGAGAGTAAAGTATTTTTGTGGTGTTTTCTAATATATTAAAGTATAATTTTATTTCATTTTCTTTTGACAATAGTTACTTTGTAATTGAAGCTAATTATAATTAAAGGATGCAATAAGTGTCTCCTTTAAGCATAAATATTTTTAAATTTTTTCTTTTAATTTTTATCCATATTAAATTAGACCAGTTAGCCTTTCTCAGGAACAATGCTTCTCATCATGAAACATATATAAGCTTAAATCGCAGTACTTTGCATTCTCCTACACTAAGCATAATATAGACAATGAAGACCCCAGAGGAAAAAGTTTTGTATTCACTAGGTGAAATATCTTCCTGTACAGAGGGCTCAGGGAAAAACTTAGCAGTGTCATTGGTTTTGGACTGTCTGAAATTTAAGAGCTTGTATGATAAAATGAGATGTTTCTTACATAAACAAGAAGATCAATCTAAGCTCTCGGAAGGAAACATTATGAATGATAGTGGTTCCTCTGCTTTTTTTTTGTCTGCTACATTGATTTATGCACTATAAATGTTTGATTTCAGTCTAGATACATCTCCAAATAGGACTACTGTAACATAGTATGCATAGATTTTATTTAATTTAGCAGGCCGTAACATCACCAAAATTTTGGGTTAAAATATTTACTGACTGCAAAATCCAGGCATATTGTTCTAAAACAAAGTGGTAAGCCTATCCCTGGAGTTAAAGAAAAAATCAATTTTTTATATCTTTAGATCTTTTAAGCAAATCAATTGCCTTTTTGGCCTTATAATTCCAAAAGGGATTGATTACCCACTCTCTTCCAGTGTTTCGGAAAAAAAACCTCTTATCCAGTCATAGAGTCCTGAAGAGGCGAGCATTACTTTTCCAGCCTAGTTGTACATAAATTTACACATGAACTGCACAGTAATGCCTTTCTGATAATGAATAGTATTGTAGGCTCAGGGAAAAGCAGTACTTTGGTTCTGACATTTTTCTTTGTCACACATGAGTTGTAGTACTTACTGTCAATATTTATTAAGTTTTCCCAAGGTGACTTAGTGAAAAAAAATGAAGCCACTGGTGGTTCCACATGTGCTTGGTGTGTGGGTTGTGGAAGAGGTTGGAGCTGACCGAAGACCTTGTGCCTGGTTACAGATGTAGAGGCTTCAGATGAGAAGAAGTCTACGCTATTTTGGCAAAGCTCAGTGCAAGCTTTACCTACACTAAGAAGGTTTGAGAAGGAATTGCATTTCATCAAACAGCCTAACATGCAGCTGTGCAATGCTTCACTACACCAGCAGCAGTTTCCAGCGATGAGCACATAATGTGAAGCCCTTATAGAGAATTTAGAGTTTAGAAACAGAGTAATTGTTGTATTTCCACTAGTGAGAAGCTCTGTGCAGAAATCGCGTGATTGACTCTTAATGTTGACTTTAGAAGCCAAAGATAATTCACTTTTTTGTGTGTGTGTCAGTCCAGTGGTTTTTCTTCTTTTTCCCTTTTCTTTGTGGGGTATCAGAAATGCAGTATATGAAGTTCTGTCTTCTCTGATGTGTAGAAATAGTGCTATTAGCCTCCTCTACAATATCATACTTTTGACTATGAATTCTGAAAGCGATGGCTATTCTTGTCTGTGTCAAACCATCTTGGCTCCACTTACCTTTTTTCCTGTTCACCACCAGCCTCACTTTTCCTGGTTCCTTTGATGATTTCTAAAATTGTTTTTCCCATTTAACAACTGACTTTTTATTCTCAGTTTATTTCTGAGAACCAGCTTGTTTTTTGAAGTAAAAAAATGCTGTATGATTAGTTTAGCATTCATAATTCTAGGATTTTTAAAGTTCTGTGAACACAGTTTCTTTATCTTCACTGCCATTTGTGTGCATAAATGGTGCTGTGTACTATTCTCTGAAGTTTTTAATGAAAATATTAAGTAAAAAGAGACTCACAATTGCTGAATCCAATCAGGTAATTTGCTAATCAGTTCAGCAAAATATCCTTATGTAATGTCATAGCTAATCCACTGGAAATTAGTTTTGCAAAGCATTTATGAGCACTAGTGTAAATGTTTTATGAAACCATGTTTGCATATTGTTCTTAATTCTATTGTTAATTTTTAGGTTGTTATTTTCCATTTTGAATTTCATTAGAAAATTAACTATTCTTTGAAACAGATATGTGAAGTGATCACATTTTACCTCTTTTTCCTCAGTTAATAAATACTTTCTGAAAGGATCCTGATTTGTTGACCAACATTTCTGCTAAACAGCACCCCCTAAATTAATCAAGTATTATGTTGCTGCTTACTTTCGTAAGCCTATTCCACTGTTCTTCATCTAAAGCTCAGTATATGTGTTACCTAATTCCCATAATTCCCTGAGATGTATATTTCCTATGTTTGATCTGTATTTCTTCAGCCTCTCTTAACTATTCATAGGAACTATTTTTCATGATCTCTCATGAGTTATAAATGGAAAACAAAAACAAAACCAGGAATTCAGAGTTGTAGTGATACTGTATTGATTACTCAATGGGAGTCTTACTGTTGTAAGATTTCACAATAGGTTGATCTTCACCAAATAGATCCTGTCTCCAATGATGTATTTGTCATATATCAAAAGAATCCCAACTAAATAAAATTAAGGCTTCGAGAAAATATTCTCTCTATTGATTAGTCTGAGATTTTGCTTGCCAACTTCTTTTCTTTGTTTATGTAGTACTAACCTTTAAAATTATCTGTTCTAAATTTAAAAAAACACAATCCATTCACTTATTCACTCTGATTCCAAAACTGCAGCACCATTTTAATTATTTGGTCAGGTAATATGCATTTCCTGATGTAACTGCTGTATCAAAGCTATGTCTATTAATTATTAGAAGTTAACTATTTTTCAAAGGAAATTTTCCCAGCATCGCAAAGTGATAAGATTAGAATAATGTTTCTGCATGTTCCGGATTCTTCTTTGTAACTACTGTGTTCAGTTCAGGAAATTAAATTAGTTTATTAAGAACTTTGATACATATAGACTACTATAGTGCACATTTTAAAAGTTTTTAATTTCTATCTTTCTACAAGGAGGATAATTGAATGTCTTAGATTTTGTTATTAAATACTACATTTTTGTTATTTAATTGTGCTAGAAAAGCCAAGATGGAAGAGATGTGACTTTTAAGTTTTGCAGCATGGTCTCATTTGTAATAGCCTCCAGTAGTTTTTGCAATTAGTGAGGATGCTGATTCTCTAGTTATATGTAATCCTGCTTGACAAAATGCTGATTATGTCCCCAGCAAATTAGTCTTTTTGAATCTGAATGCTAGAAGAAGTAAATAAAGATCAAAATGGCTTTTAAGCCTGATCATGGGCTACTTGAAGAGATTGGAGGCTGAAAAAAGAAAGCAATTTCAGTAGCCATTTTAGAAATTGAGCAGAAGGAGATTGTTTTCAGAAAGAGTGCTGCTTTAAGTCATGTTGCATGGGACTCAGACCACTGGCTATGAATTAGATATGGAGGTCATAATCCAACAGCAAATTATAGAGTCACCAAATATTATAATGAGATTTCTCACATTAACAGTTAAATTCCTAATATTTTACAGAACTCATAAAGAAGACAGATTTTTGGTTTTCTGCAGCTCCCAAGTACCTTTTTCAGGTCTCCAAAAAAGTAGTTCTCTTAATGACACAGATATACATGGGCTGGATGCATGACATTTGTCAAACATCCTAACTGGTTGATCTGAACAAATGTACGGTGGAGAATCAGTCTGTTTTAAGTCTCTGTGTTGTGATGTCACATGCTATGTCATGTAGTCTGTCACACAGTACATACAGACTTTGGAAGGCATATAGAGGTTCATTTATTCACACTGTGAAATAATTACTCACTGCTTGTTCCAGCAGAAAAATAATGTTTATGTGTGACTCACTTGCCTGAGGAATTAGGTGTCAACAACTGGTGTTGCTTATAAAATCCTTGAAATTAATCCACGCCAAAGAAAATGATGCCTCTCTCTTCAAGGAGAAGTCACAGTTTGGAGAGGAGGGACAAGGAATGGGATATTTAATTTCTAAGAGAATTCTGATCAGAATCCCTAAATTCAGATAACTAAGGAATTTGAGTCAAAATAATTACAAACCTTTATTATTTTCAGTGTGTTTGTTTATTATGTTCTTGCAAGGAATGGAAAGCTTTGGAACCCTAAAAATGCGAGGTTTATTGTTGCTTTAGCAGATGGAAGAGAGCTTGACAGGGATGATGGGAGTGGAAGGAATAGCTAGTGTTAAAGCAATAATGAGGTCACTTTCTATAAAGGAATAACTGCCTCAATACTATGCTGAAGTTAGCAAGGAATTAGCTTTCCACAGAGCTGGAGTTTACTGTGGAATGGCCCTAGCATCTTGAGTCAAGATCCTAAGTCCATTAATGTCTGGAAGCAGGAAGTCTTCAAAGGCTGCATCACCAGAGGTTTGCATAAAGAGCAGATAATAGACCAAGAAATAGGATGCATTGACCAAAAATTAATGCTACTGAGGAAAAATTCATCCATGCAGTAGGCATTTTCTTAACTGTTAGAGACTCTATTTTCAGACTTTAATATCAACCATCAGTAAGTCTGTTGATCAGAAATATAAAATTTAGGAATTCTTTGTAGATGATATTCCTCATCAGAAATACAATATAGAGAAAGAATTGGATTTTTGCAAACTCTGCCTTTATGCATCATTAATCACTACAAGAAAGAGAGGAAATACTCGAATTTTTCTGATCTGAAGGCTTGATTCATTGAACATGGGTGAAGTATAGGAAATTGATCAAATGGGAGATTCTCTTCTGGTTTCACTATGCTTCAAGCATGTTGTCTCTGCCACAGTTATAAAGTTATTCATTCATATTGACATGCTGATGAGAGCATTCATGAATGACTCTTAATTACTGGTGAGCTTACACTAGCTAAATTAATTCTGAAGAGTAGCATACATTGTTTATTAACCTGACAGACTATAGGA
This sequence comes from Aramus guarauna, assembly GCA_013400195.1. Taxonomy (NCBI): domain Eukaryota; kingdom Metazoa; phylum Chordata; class Aves; order Gruiformes; family Aramidae; genus Aramus; species Aramus guarauna. The sequence goes on from VXBL01003188.1 coordinate 671,727, forward strand.
AACTGCAGAGGCTTTCACTTGCTGAAAAGATAGGGTGGTAAAGGCAAACTATTGAAGAAATATTGTCTTCACTTTTGGGTTTTTCGTTTGGTTTTGTTTTGTTGGTTGTTGTGTTGCTGAAGATTTTTGCTGGCTCTTGAAGTTTCATGAATTTCCTAGATTGTGCTCAGTAAGAGTTTCTTCTTGCTTTTTGACAGTCACTGGTAGTTTCCAGGCTATGCAAAGGTGTTTTCTGCTGATGTGCTAGCTGCCTTCCCAAAATACACAGAGAATTACCTTACTTTTGCCAATTTTAGCAGTGAATGTTTGGCTTCTCTCCCAGTTCTTTGTTTACTGCAAAATTTGTTGCTTCTTGAACCACAGTTCTGTACCTTTTCCTTTTTTTGGTGTGTTTCTTCTTTTCTTTCCATACATTCTTCCTTTGCATAACTATACTGTTTGGATCATGCCAATCTTCCTCACAGCTCATTAAGTAGGCTTTTACCCCTTGTCCATGATATCTAATTAGTTATAAATTCCAATCTGAATCACTGCTACAGCTAAAACAGACTTCTGGAGGACATCTGCTCATGGTTCTGTCTTTTTATAGCTGTCTCCACACTAGCATCTTCAAAAAATCTTTGTTTTCCAGTCTTTTTCTTCTTCCAGATCATTAAGGAGTTTGTCTATCTCTTTTTGCTGTACCTAATCTCCCTTGAATATTCTGTTCACAAGAATCATATTGAGTAGTGACATTTGAGTACACAGTCTCCAAGAAATCAAGTGCTTCATGTTTGTCAATTTTCCATTTTGCTGACCCAAGCTTCTTGTGGGGATAGGCAGCTGCACTGCCTCAGTATCGTTCCAGAGAAGAGCAGTTATTTTTTCTTCCATTCTTCCAACAGTGCTTACAAATATCTTAGAAGATAGAATGGCATAGGCACTGGATCCTCCTTCAGTCTCTTCTTAGTATAAAAAGGCGGCTTCATTTGTTCAATTCCGATCAGTCTTCTCTTTATCAAGCTATATTTATTCTTTTTTCTTTTCACAGCAGGGAGAACACATATATAGGGTGAGTCTCATTGAATTTTCATTACTCATTTGAGGAAAGTAGGGAAAAACCTCTAACTGCAGCAGACTATCAAAGGATTTATCCCAGTTCCCTCCAGTAAAGAACTGAAGGTAGTTGAATGCAGTGAAGATGAGATACAGATGACCGTATATAGATAAATCTCTCTAGATTTCCCACAGTGCTTGAAAGATTGGAGATTTTTACGCCAGAAATTATTTGAATTAAATTCTATTGTTTAACCCATGATGTTGGTACCATCCTTTTGATTGCTTAAAAAAAAAAAAAATAGGAAAAAGAGAAAGGACTTGTTAATGTGCCTGGCAAAAATGTGATATTTAATAATTAGATATTAAATATCTTCAATATTAGCGAGTTCCTGAAACCCCTGTTCAATAAGGAAATAACTCTTGTGTGGTTGAGCTTCTGTTCTCAGTGCTTTGTATCCCGCTAAATCTGAACAGGTTGACTGTTAGGGAATGAATGTACTTCTGCATGCAGTTTCTGGAAGGAGAAAATGCAAACAGAAATACAATGGAGAAATGTGGAGATAGTTATAGAATAAAATAAAGGATATGCTTCCATTTTTTGATGAAAAAAATTTCCAAGGTGAAAATTTTGCCAAGGTGATTTAGGAGTTTAGATCTCCTTTTCCAAAGGAATATTATACCTTTAATACTGTCAGCCACATTTAAAATAGGTTTTGAAAATATTGTCAAAATATTTTTCACCTTGGGATCTTAAGTAATTTTGGAGCATTGAAATATATTTGTTATGTTTCTTTCCAAAATATCAAGTAAAATCTGAAAAGAAAGTCAAGATTCTTTTGCTTTTTAAAATATAGAACTGAATTGTTTAAAGATAATTTTAAAAGTGCAGCAAACAATAATTTCAAATGTATTGTAACAAAAACATGGATGTTGCTTCACTGTTGTATTTAATGCTCTTTTCAGATCATTGAGGAAGATGGTTCTGAAGGTTGCTCTTATTTGAAAGTTTTACGAATTTCACTTCATGTTCATCATCTGTTGGTATAAATTTTTTTGTGTGAGATGTCATTGGTCATGTGGCTGCTGAAAAGATGAGAAGACTTTTGTTACAGTGTTAATATGCCATGGCTGTTGTTTTTAAAGAGGCAGGCACAGGTACAGGTCATCATTGTGGAACCACATTTATAGATTATGAGACTACTATTCACAGGGAACAGTTACATCCATTATTAACAAGGAAAATGAGGGAGCTTAATGTAAGAGAGGAAATGCTGAAGACAAAAAGGGAAACAAATTAGGGACTTGGTCCTATATATCATATTAAATTAAGAACATGTAAACTTAAGCAATGGAACTGTAATTTCGTCTTAGATTCCTGGTGTCTGCACAAACAACTTGAGTGTTTTCCCTTGATTTATGGTATCATGTGAAAAACATGGTCAAATTATAGATAATAACTGAAATCTGTATTTATTTTGTTTGTTTCTCCAACAATTTTCCATCAATACAATTTCATTAAAATATTCTCAGAATATTTTAATTACTGGGTTGTTCATGAGTGTTATCTCAGCACAATGATGGCAACAAAAACGTTAATATTAATCCCACGGTAAAACATGCCTCTTGTTTTAATTTTTAAATTTTGTTCTTTTAGACTGGAGCAGGACCCAATTTTGGTAGGTGCTATAAAATGAGAGATTACTCTATATATATGTATTTTTTTAAATCTAATTCTGGCAGTGTGATCTGTCTTTTTCTATTAAGATAAATTCTGCTATTTTCTGGCTGTACTCTATTAGGCAGATAGGTTAAATATAGTTTATAATTTTAGAGCTGTGGATAGCAGTAAGATTTGATCCATGCTTATGTTCCTGTAAAAACAAGACTTTTGTTTGCATATTGATATCATTATAGTTACTATTGATTAAGATATCTTCTGAAAGGATGGAGGATCTGACTCATATTGAATATGAGGTCATCAAATTCACACTAAGATTAAACAGGTGAATTAAAAGCTCAGTGGCACTTTGGGGTATGGTATCGTTGCCTCCTTATATCACAGAAGAAGCTCAACAAGTACAAGACAAATCCAAAACGTAATCATTGTGTTTTTAAGGCATACTCCTGTTCTTCATATCATAGCACTCACTCAGTGCGGCTCATTCTGTACATTTTAGTATCTGGTCCATGTATTTTTAGTTTGAATTAACAGAGATGTACACGTTAGGCCAGAAGACACATACTTGTGGCTTTAGATCTACAAGCATTTGTTTCTCAGCCATACAGCAGAGTTGCACTACATGTGTGTGCAAATAAGAGGCAAAGGAACAGTAGTTAAAAGCTTGTTCTTCAGCTGTCTAGCAATCCATTATTTGGTTCACATTTCACATCTCTTTCCTGTTCTTTGATCGTGGACTACATGATTACTCCACCACATGAATTTTAGACTTCAGCCTACAGGTAGGAACGAACTAGTTCAAGAGGACATTTCCTCTCATAGTTCGAGAGTTCATTCCACCTGTTTCTTCCAGTCCAGCTGAGTTTGTTTCCCTTTGGGAATCTGCTACTCTTAAAACTTCTTTCCTGAATCTTGAAGATTATACTTTTCTATGCCACCATCTACTAGAACTGATTTAACCAAACGTATCACTCACAGAGAAAAGCTAGTGCCAGTTTGTGTGAAGCTACTGAAATATTGGTCCTGCTATCTTCCATTGATGTGGTTGCCAGGTTTTCTCCTGAGGGAATATCCTTAACAAAGACATTCTCCATCTTATCTTCTCAGTGGCCTTAAGAGAGGGCGTTGAGCAGAAGATATAAAGTGCTGGTCACAGTGCTTGTGGACATGCCCTGCCTTACTGAAATGTGTAGAGTGACAGGAATAAAGGCCCAACAGGATTAAAAGTGGTGGGCTTTAAACCAAAATCTAATGGTTTACTGTGGCTTTCCTGATTCTGTTGCTATTTTAATAGATTTTTAGAATTTCTTCAGTAAAACAAATTTAATCTGTTTATCTAGTAGTAGTAATATTTGAGATAAAGTCCAGAGAGCTACAACAGGTGCTAGTGCTGTATCCTGTTGCATCTTTCAGGAGTCTACTCGTCATCTACTTGTCTCCTCAGGTATCTGCTTTTCTCTAAGGCAATTCAGCTATACTGAATCTTGTGTTACTAAACTGCTTCTGTGATTCCACCTAGTTTAATTAAGGTTATGTTGATAATATACTATGTTGACAGTGAGGCTAGATAGAACACCTCAAAAGTTATTCTAAAACACAACATGCAAGTTTAGATGATTATAAAGCTAAATAAAGTAAAGTAATGAGTAAGCTTTTGAAACCAAAGCTTCTTTAAAAATACACTGAAAATATACTGGAAGTGTTCTGGTTATTAAAAACGTAACTTAAAAAGAATATTACTATGAAACATAGCCCAAGATATATTTGAATTCAGCTTCCTGAAGAATTCAGTATAACACATTACTATTTAGAAACATTTCACAGAATAGTGGGAAAAATATGATTCTATTCATTACATGATTATTTATTCTTGTTAACATGCTGTGAACTTCATTGTGCAGTGAACATTACAATTAAATATCTTAAACACAGAACAGCCATAAATGTTCTGAGTAATAATGGTAATAGTATCAGCTCACTGGTATCCATTTTTGTGAAGTGATAATTTTATTGGAGAACAATAGTCAAGATGCAAACATTTATTGTCCCTTTATAGACAATTGTTCCAATAACTGTTTAGTGAGTACTGGCATCATAGGGAGAAAATTGTGTACCTCAGCTGCTGTCCTGCCTGTGGCTGTAATGAAGTCTCTGTAGTAATCTAATTGTATTGACTTAGCAAAAAAATGGAATTCTAATTGACAACATAAAGCCAAGGAAACTGTCAGTAAAGACATGCTGACTTAAGCCTTGTTGACACTGATGTCAAAACTGTTCTTTGTGGCCAAGAATTAAAAACAGATTCTTCTGAATTATTAACCTTTAAAACACATAAATTATGTAATCAACTGACTTTATGTACACCTTGGTGGTGAAGTTATTTGCATGTTCTTTCCTTTAGATTTTCAGGGGTGCAAAGGGGTTTCCAAGTGTATTGCTTAAGGAACACAATTTTGGAGTTTTGAGTACAGTTGCACCTCTGTTTCTGAAAGTGGCCAGGGCAAAAATCCATGCCTGAATCAAAAAAGCATTAAACTCTCAGATTAGAATATTGAAATCCCTCAGATTTGGCACCTTTACCTGGCAGAAGTAGTTGGGTCTCCCTATGTAGTAAATCTGGAAGTTAGTTTTTTTACATTGGAGATACTGAACGAGTGAAGCCTCCCCTGAATCATCTCTCGCTGTAATGTGGTACTGACTAGGATGTGGCCTAGCCATAGCCGATATAAAATATGGAGCATAAAATTTTTCCAAGATGCTAGTGGTCCCTAAAGCTCAACTGAGGGCCTACTTAATGTAAGTACTTTCTACTCAGCAATCAGTTCCTGAAGAGATTAATTTTAGGATTAAGTGCTTTTTAAAAAGAAGTGGTCTGTGTTTGTATCCCAGCTGGAAGTATTTTTCAATTGAACGTAGAACATGAACCTGCAATGAGCCCTTGCCACAAAGAAAGCTAACAGTGTCCTGGGCTGCATCGGGAGGAGTGATACCAGCAGGCTGAGGCAGGTGATCTTTCCTATCTATTCAGCACCAGTGAGGCCACATCTTGGGTGCTGTGTCCAGTTCTGGGCTCCTGATTAGAAGACAGACATGCACATACTGGAGAGAGTCCAGTGAAGGGCCATGGGAATGATTAAGAGAGTGGAGCATCTCTTCTATGAGGAAAGGCTGAGAGCTGTGACTCTTTAGCGTGAAGAAGGTTCAGGGGGGATCTTATCTATGTGTACAGATACCTGAAGGAAAGGTGCAAAGAGGATGGAACCAGACTCTTTCAGTAGTGTCTGATGACAGGACAAGAGGCAATAAGCACAGACTGAAACATAGGAGGTTCCCTCTGAACATCGGGAAATACCCTGTTACTGTGATGGGGACTGAGCACTGGCACAGGTTGCCCAGAGAGGTTGTGGAGTCTCCATCCTTGGAGATATTCAGTTGGATATGGTCCTGAGCAACCTGCTCTAGGGGGCCCTGCTTGAGCAGGGGGTTGGACTAGATGACTTTTAGAGATGCTTTTCAACCTCAAGCATTCTGTGTTTCTGTGACATACCCTAGTGCAGGTCTCAGAAGGACTATACTCTCCCAATGCTTTTGAATTACTGTAGCGGTTTTCATAGTGACTGACCTCAATTATACTACACAGAGAAAAAAAAAAGTCAGACAAATGTTAAAATTGCCCTTCAGGGCAATAAGGATTTACAGTGATTTCTGTTGCCAGTAATGTGCAATAAAGAGATGTGGCTTTTGTCATATCTGGCCAACAATTTGTGGCCCAGTGACTGCTTATACCAGGGTCAGTTGCTGACATGCTTTTGGCTGCTTTTAGAAAGGCTTGAATGGCTAACACCATAAGGAGAAGACTTTTCAAGTGTCAAGTGTAGCCCAGATAAAGATGTTTTCAGAGGAAGCTTCTCTCTCCCTCCAATATTTAATTGTCTAAGAATGCAGCTCTATGACCTTGTCAGTCTATTCACAGTAGTTAATATGATCCCCACTAACTCAAGATGATACCATCTTATTCTATTATTTTTTGGAAATCAATTGTAGAGTACCAAACCCTTGCAAAAGAGAAGAAACAGTTTAGCTGCTTCAACACATGCTGGAAGTGACAGCAAGAGCTTTATATATAGCTGTCTGGCATTTTAAAAGCTTTCAAAGAAAATCCATCCTTTTATTCATAAGGCCTTTTCAAGAGATACAAGCCGCTTGCTTGCCATCTTCGTATTTGTTGTTGTAATGAACTCCTCATTGATTTCATCCCAACTCTTGATTTTAGAGTCAAGGTTGAGGCGTAACTTAAGTATTTGTGTATTTGCTGTGTAAGAAATGTTACGGTTCTTACAGCACTTCCTGCTCTGTGTGATACTTTTTTCACTACATATGGTAAACTTCCAGCTAAAGTCTATAAAGAAAACAGTAAAATAACATTTCAACTGTAAGCTTAATTAATGCCACATACTGCGTAGAGTGGAAGCAAAATGAATGACCTGCTGTAGCATCAGACAGAAAGAGAGCTGTCCACAGCATGAGCTGCTGGCCAGAGGCCGTGTTACTGTCAAGATGAGTGGAGAGAGCCAGCTGGTTCTGGTAAATCATCTATATGATGTCCTAAGCTACAGCTAGTTATGAGCAGATTGCTTTTTAGTTATTATTTTTTTTCTCTAAATGCTGACGTGAAGAAATTTCCCTGATAGCTATGGTTTTTCTTCACCTCTACAACTCATCTGATTGCTAATATGTTCCTTACCAACTCAAATCGTTATTGGGTCTAGATGCTGTCATACTGTATTTTTTATATTTTAAAACCGATTTATGTTTTTGTCCTGGTTTCAGCTGGGATGGAGCTAATTGTAGTCCTGGTAGCTGGTATAGTGCTGTGTTTTGGCTTTATTTATATGAAAGTAATGTTGAAACACACTAATGTTTGGTTGTTGCCAAGCAGGGTTTACAATTAAGTCAAGGACTTTTCAGCTTCCCAAGCCCTGCCAGCGAGGTGGCATGAGCCTTCTGCAGGAGGTGCACAAGAAGCTGGGAAAGGCATGCCCAGGACAGCTGATCCAAACTGGCTAAAGGCATATTCCGTACTATATGACGTCATGTTCAATATATAAGCTGGGGGAGTTGGCCAGGGAGGGCTGTGGCACAGGAACTAGCTGGGCATCGGTCAGCAGTTGGTGAACAATTGTGCTGTGCATCACTTGTTTTGTATAATCTATTATTACTGTTATTATTATCATTATCTTGCTCTTCCTTTCCTATCATATTAAACTGTTTTTATCTCAGCTCATGAGTTTTAATTTTTTCAATTCTCTCCCCAGTCCCACTGCGGGGGGGAGGGGAGGGAGCAGACAGCTGTGTGGTGGTTTTAGCTGCCTGCTGGGTTAAACCACAATGGTTTTTCTGTCTATGAATTAAGAAAATAATGCACAAAGAATCAATCAGTAACGAAAATTTTTAGAAGGGTGTCATGTGCTGGGCTATAATTACAGTACCTGAGGTAACAAAAATTGTATTAGTTTTTGGCTTATCTGTTTCATAATGTGAGTAGTAAACAGTTTCAAATTTATATCTGTCAACTTAGATGTTTGATTTCTTAGGTTTTTTAAATATAGCTAAGTATTTACTGTGATAATATCTTGTCATACTTGAGAATTGATTTTAGCTTTAAATAAATATTTTCCATTTATATTACAATAATTATCCAATCTTTCCCAGAGGTACATTTCTACCACCATTAAGGTTCCTTTCTTACTAAGTCTCGATATTGTTTCATATATAAATATAACAAATAATTGTGTTGAAGTTCTAAATGTTGAATGTTCTAAAAAATGCTGGTAGTTCTTAAAAATAAAAAAAAAAAAAAGAAAAAGAAAAGAAGAAAAGTTTTTCTGTCACTCCAAAGTATGGGTGAATGTCTGATGGCATCCATCTCCATTTTATTGGGAGTTTGTTCAAATGGGTAAATTTCAATAAATCAGCATACTTACAATAACAGCACTCTTCATTGAAAATTTCAAATAACTTTTAATGATTGTATTGATGTTTCAAACATACTCAATTTGGTTTTTCTGCTCTATACTCTTGGGAATGCAGGCAGGCTTTATTAAGCACTTTAAAAATATCTGTTAATAATATTTTTCTCAAAGGTAGGAGTATGAAAGCTTGGTTAATAACAAGAACTGTCAAATGAAATGGATTCACTGAAGCTAGCAGAAAATCTGGGTAAGATTAGAGAGCACTGAGGGTCTCTAAGCAATCTGAGTTACAGCATTTGCTGCAGGGATTGTGGAACTCTTGAGACCTTAAAGTTGAGCTTCTCAGGAAGCTAAAAAGAAATTGGGAGAGAACATGAACTAGAAAACCAATTTTTGACCAGCTCTCATTATAATGCCACCAAACCTGTATTCTCTCTAAAACGGGAAAAAAACCCTGAAAGCAATGCTAAATGGAAGGCAGTGGAATGAGACTTAAGTGATTCAGTTCTTCAGTTTTTCCACTAGTTTGCTTATTGTCTGTGGAGAAGTTTCTCTCTCTCCCTTCCATCCTTCATATGCACAATGACACTGACATAGATCTTCCTTGTTGTAAAGAGCTTTGCTTGCTTGAGACATAGATTTGGGACAGGAAAAACACTGGAGTCTCAGCCTTAATTATGAGGGAAGAATGCTTGTTTTAGATCTGAAGAAAATTGTAGTTATCTTGAAAAATAATTTATGAAGTTTATTTCTTCCTACTTACCTTCACTCATCCCCACTGAGATACAGTTTTTTGTTAGAATCCCTGATTTTCAAACATATAGAAGCCATATCAACCTGTGTAAAGGCCCTCTGATAACTTCTGCTGTTTCTGTTAAGCATAATCACATTCTTCTGTAGTTATCTTTGTTTCTTAAAACATCTTGTGCTTTGATCAAAGATATTGCACCCAGTTTAGCCTTACACCTGTTTTAGCATCTGGATGCACATGGAGAGAGGTGATCTTCCTAAGAGCTTCTCAGTGTGTCATGGAGAAGCTACTGCATTGATCTTGTTTTTTATTCAGTCAACCACACTTTGAGAAGAATGTTTGAATTGCCTTACTGGGATGGTTTTACTATGCAACACCCAACGTCTACCATTTAAGAATATTGTATCTAAATGTATCTTTTATTTTTTTTTTTCCCCTGCAAAATGGTAAAAAACCCCAACCTTTTAACACATTTAATTGTATTCTTGGGTGACTTTAAAAAATGTAGGATGAATGAAATCAGCTTAGGTTTGGAGTATATGTACAGATGATCCTGAACTAAAAATGGTATTTTGTCTTCAAAATACACAAAATAATAAAATTTTCTGTTCAGAAAATCAGTAAGCTGGAAGCAAAATTGCCTGCTCAGACGTTAACAGCAAATATTGGATTGTTCCTCCTGTTTGACTAACCATTTGTAGTTAAGAACAATGATCCTTTTATTTCATTCCTTAGTTTTGAATCTGATTCTTCTTTTGTGGCATTTTGAAAAGAACTGTTACCCATTAAGATAAATTTAAATTTGTCTAGAGAAGTATTTGCGAGGCATCATCATGTTCTAAACGTGTTTAGTTAACACTTGTTTAAGTAGATTGCTACCCTAACTTCAGGAATTATACCAACAATCTCACCCTCTAGATTTAGTTCATTTGCTCATTGTCTTCTCTCATTTTTCTGATTTGAAAATTTTCCTCTGTAAGAGATTTTTTCCCAAAGATTAAAATACACTTTGAAAATGTAAAATATCTCTGGACCATTCTTTAATTACTTCTGTAAGTCTAAGATATCTGTTCCAATATTACGTTATAGCCCTAAAATATCAATAGTTTAAAGGTCATTGGCTTGATTGCAATCTAGATTTCATGCTGTGTGCTTACTCAGGTTCACCTGTGCCCAGTGAACATGCACAATCATATTTTTATGGTACTGAAAAAGATCAAAAAGTGTAGGAGTAGCCAAAAATGAAAATTAAAAATTGCAAAATATATTCAGGTACAGTTGTGACATGACTAAATAGTTTACAGTGCTATGATAGTTTCCTTTATCTTGTTTATGATACTTATTCAGTGTAAGAACTGATTTAATTTCTTTGTAGTTACTGAATAATGTATCCCATATTATTTTGGTTTTGAATTAGAAATCTCATTATTTATCAGAGCACAGGAGTTATTTTTAATTTCTTTAGTGTGTGGCTCTGGGCTACTTATGACTTTGTGTATATATGCATGTGTGCACCATGGAGTTTACCAGTTTAAGATGCTTACATCGAAACCCTTCAAGTATTTAATGGAGCACTTCTGTAATTAATTTTTTTTTTTGTTTGAGACCCTTAAACATCCTAATGTCAGAAACCCAGGTAAACTTTCAAACCATAGTTCTTGTCTGATCTTGAAATGTCACCAGTCATTTCATATTTATAAGACCTGAATAATGGAATAGCATCAGGTGTATATTGCAGTGAGATTTTTTGAAAATGTCCATTTAATAATAATTCCTCATCAATAAGATCTGTCAGTCATCTAGTTCAAAACGTTTATTTTTATAATGTGTTTTGAAAGTTCAATAGGACGAAATAGCAACTCAGTCATCAAAAGTTTGTGTGTATATTTGTATGTATTTCTATGATCTGCATATATACATATTTATTCATAAATACCTGTATGTATGTGTTTTTCATATAGAAAGTGTACATGCAGTTTATCAATCAGAATTCTTGGCAAAAACTTGTAAGGCTTTTGTAGATGTGACCAGTTTTTTGAAAGATGTTCTATCATATTGCATGGTTTATCAAGGTTTATGCAAGTCACTTTCAAAAAATATTTTAATAACTTACCTTTCTACTGTTCTGAAATTTCTTTGCCTTTTCATGATTTACAAAAACACAGAGCTCACAGCAGTTCCTCCTCAGTTAAAAACTTATCTGAAGTAGGTATGGCCTAGTATCTTTTCAGTTACTGGTGATAAAAACATGATACCAAATGGGAGTATTTGTCAAACATTTATGTGTTTTTTGTCTTAATACATTTAAAATCTCCAGGTACTAATTATGAGACCAACTAGGATTTGTTTTGGTTTTCAATAGTTTAAAAATCAGGAGTATACAAATCAGTGGTGAGAGTGCTGCCAATAATTTTAACTGGCCAGATTAATAACCTGAAAAAATAAAGCCAAAATCACAATAATATTTTTATATTCATAGCAAGTGGCAAATTCTTTGGGCCTGTTTATTATGTATATATGTGCAGTTCTTAGAAAACGGAGTCTTTGATCCTTGTGGGTGACTGGGAAGGATTGATATCATATGAATTGGGTCTAACCAACTTGCCTGAGGTTCAAAGGCAACTGGCGGTGTGTGATTTTATATTGAACAGTTTCAGAATTAAAATGTTTATTGGAAAAATATTCAACAGATTTAAGAAAAAAATTGCTTGTAGATGATTGTTATGGGTTGACCTTGGCTAGCCACTGGATGCTCACCAACCCGCTCTATCACTCCCCTCCTCAGCTGGATAGGTAGAGAGAAAATATGACAAAAGGCTTGTGGGTCGAGATAAGGACAGGGAGATCACTCAGCTCTAACCATCACAGGCAAAACAGACTCAGCTTGGGGAAGTAAATTTAACTTATTGCCAATTAATAAGACAGTATCATATCATAGAATACCAGGTTGGAATGGACCTCAAGGAACATCTGGTCCAACTTTTCTTGGCAAAAGCATGGTCTAGACGAGGTGGCCCAGCACCCTGTCCAGCCAAATCTTAAAAGTGTCCAATGTTGGGGAATCCACCACTTCCCTGGGGAGATTATTTTAATGTCTGATTGTTCTTATTGTGAAAAATTTTCCTCTAGTGTTCAATTGGAATCTCCCCAGGAGTAATTTGTACCCGTTATCCCTTGTCCTTTCCATGTGACTCCTTGCAAAAAGGGAATCTCTGTCTTCTTTGTAGACACCCTTTAAATACTGGAGTCTTTAAAATGGAATCTTTGATCCTTGTGGGTGACTGGGAAGGATTGATGCCACATGAATTAGGTCTGACCAACTTGCCTGTGGTCCGAAGGCAGCTGGTGGTGTGTGGTTTTATATTGAACAGTTTCAGAATTAAAATGTTTATTGGAAAAATATTCAACAGATTTAAGAAAAAAAAATTGCTTGTAGATGATTGTGGTGATAAGGTCTCCCCTAAGCCTTCTTTTTTTTCAAGGCTGAAAAAAACAGTTCTCTCAGCCTTTCCTCATATGGCAGGCTTTCTGGTCCTTTGATCATATTTGTGGTCCTTCTCTGGACCCTCTCCAGCCTGTCTACATCTTTCTTGTATAGCAGGGACCAAAACTGAACACAGCGTTCTAGATGTGGCCTGACAAGTGTCAAGTAGAGTGGGATAATGACTTCTTTGTCTCTGCTGGTGTTGGCCTTGATGCAATCTAGCATCCTGTTGGCTTTCTTTGCTNGAGTCTTTAAAATGGAATCTTTGATCCTTGTGGGTGACTGGGAAGGATTGATGCCACATGAATTAGGTCTGACCAACTTGCCTGTGGTCCGAAGGCAGCTGGTGGTGTGTGGTTTTATATTGAACAGTTTCAGAATTAAAATGTTTATTGGAAAAATATTCAACAGATTTAAGAAAAAAAAATTGCTTGTAGATGATTGTGGTGATAAGGTCTCCCCTAAGCCTTCTTTTTTTTCAAGGCTGAAAAAAACAGTTCTCTCAGCCTTTCCTCATATGGCAGGCTTTCTGGTCCTTTGATCATATTTGTGGTCCTTCTCTGGACCCTCTCCAGCCTGTCTACATCTTTCTTGTATAGCAGGGACCAAAACTGAACACAGCGTTCTAGATGTGGCCTGACAAGTGTCAAGTAGAGTGGGATAATGACTTCTTTGTCTCTGCTGGTGTTGGCCTTGATGCAATCTAGCATCCTGTTGGCTTTCTTTGCTGCTGCAGCACACTGTTCACTCATATTGAACTTATTGTTCACCAGGAACCCCAGGTTATTTTCCACAGAGCTGTTACCAGCCAGGTAGATCCCAGGCTGTGCTTCGCTCCTGGATTGTGTTTTCCCAGGTGCAAGACCTTACATTTGTCTTGTTGAAATTCATAAGGTTCTTGTTAGCCCACTCTTTCAGCTTATCCAGGTCTTCCTACAGGGTGGCTCTCCCTTCCAAAGTGTCCGCTTCCTCACTCAGTTTGGTATCATTGGTAAACTTCATCAGGGTACATTTGATCCCATCATCCAGATCAGTTATGAAGATATTAAACACCCTTGGGCCCAATATCAATCAAGACAGGATAATTAGGGTTGGATAATGAGAAATAAAAACAATCCTTCATGAACTTCTCCAATGTGAGTCCTTCCCATGGGGCTGCAGTTCTTCATGAACTGCTTCAGCGTGGGTCCCTTCCACAGGGTGCAGTCCTTCAGGATCAGACTGCTCCCGCTTGGGTCCCCCACGGGGTCACAAGTCCTGCCAGAAAACCTGCTCCAACCTGGGCTCCTCTCTCCACAGGTTCACAGGTCCTTCCAGGAGCCTGCTCCAGTGTGGTCTTCCCACGGGGTCACAGCTTCCTTCAGGTGCCTCTACATCCTTCAATGTGGGGTCCTCCATGGGCTACAGGGGAATCTCTGCTCCTCCATTATCCTCCATGGGCTGCAGGGGGACAGCCTGCCTCACCAAGTCTCACTCAATTGAACAGTATACACTGAGGGAACTGACTGATGCCTGGCTGTGGTGATGGAATAAAATATCATTGTATTTAATCATATGCAAAGGGTGTATTTTGTTGGGCCACATTCATAGTTTTAGGGGCAATGTTACTTCTGGCATTCTCACAATCTGGAAGTTGACTTTTCAACTTTTTTTAAGGGTAATAATTGTTTTGTAATAATATATAAACTAAGGTCACAAGACATTGGAAATGGTGTAAAAAATACTAATTACTTTAAATCTCAAAATGTAATCATGGATTGCATTTTTGTTACTATGGCTGGGTAAATAAATGTGTAGAAACTCATTATAAGGAGGAAGATGATTAACTCTTTCATGCATTCAGTTTCTGAATTCATAAGGAATTCAGACACAGCTAGGATGAATACTGCTAGGATATGATAAAAGAGTGATCTAAGGTCTTGAAGCCTGGTGACTCTTTGCTCTGGGAGGACTGAGAAATGTGGTTGAAGGAAGTTCTGTTTGTAAAGTTTTGCTACGTAAATAAACTGCTAAACATTACATTTAATTGAAATTACAGGCAAAGAGAAGCAATTCTGTTTGAGAAAAATAAAAATGACAAAATGCCTGTTTACTAGCTTATTTGCAACCTGCTTTATGAATTTATTATTTCTGTTTTAACTTACTTCAGTGATAGATGTATTGTTTTAATATGGATGTTCATTCTATGACTTGTGGCTGTAATTATTCACAGTGAGTTAATTTATACCATTAATATCTCATTCACTAACAAGTGCACGGTAAAACCTCAAGAGTTTTGATTCGGATAAATATCTAGCAATACAGAGGTTTACGTAAACATTGTTGAGCTTTACATTTTAAAAATCTCATAAAATCAACTTTTGTTTGATTCTTCAAATGGATTCAAACTTTTTTATTTCTACTGACCCATTTTTGTGCATGTTTTACTTTTTAGTGAAAAGAAAGGCAGATTTAATCATCAAACTGATCATTCTATCTGGTTTATAAGTTTGTTGGGGTTTTGTTTGGTTTTGGTATTTCTTTGTTTTGGGTTTTCTCCCTCTTGCTGAGCAAAAAGCCTATTAAATCAATCTTTTTAATGGGCATGTTTCGGGAAGAACTTTTATGTAAACAGACTGAGATTGCTTTAGTTTCATTTTTAAGTCATGGAGAAAAGTTAATACTTTCTGGTCTAAAGGCAATGTGACAGCTGACTATGAATGTAAATATATGTAAAAGAAAGTTAAGGATATAAAAAAATGTTAAATGGTAAACATTTTTGCTCTAAAGAAGAATTGAATTAATGATAACGTCTTTAAGCAGTTTGCAAACAGTTACTGCTTGCTTGTATGCTAGAACTTAAACTGGTTTAGGAAAACAACAGGTGATGGTAGTATCCCTATCTCCTAATGGGCCATATTAAAGCTTTGAAGAGTTTTGGTGTTTCTTTTTGTGTAAAATACGGTATACACAATGGCTACTTTTGTGTGAAATATGGGTGTATGTATAATGGCATAAATTATTCATTTAATTTACTAAATACAATAAAAGAATGATGACTCCATTTATGATAGATGCATTTCTAGAAAGGATAGGGGTTTCTTCTGTTTGTATGAAAGAGCGTACTGTTTTTTGGCTACAAGCTACTTTGAAGAAAATTACTTTTATCTCAGTCAAAACCAGTAAAAAAAAAGTTACATGAAGTTTTTTCTCCAAAACCAAATTTTCCTGAATGACCTCTTAAAGGACAATAAAACAGTCTTCAGAAATAGAATGTAAGATACATACGTGTATTACATTAATATTTTTTACAGTTTCTTGCTGATAAATTCAAAATGCAAGTTCAATTTAAAATATCAAACCAAAGGGTTACTTTAAATTAATGGAAACCACCAAATTCTTACTAAATGCCTAGTAAAATAACATTGATGTGGTTTATGATGAATGAATGTATCCCTTCTGTGCCTGTAGAAACTGATTTTCTATACGTTCTCAGATAATCTTTATGTAATAAAGTCTATGAAAACTAGACCTCTCATTAGCTTACTTATGTCTTTCTTTTCCAGATGACACGAGAGCAGTATATATTAGCAACACAACAGAACAGCCTTCCAAGGACTGAACATCCTCAGTTTTACCCAGTAGGGATTTATGGATGGCGAAAGAGGTGCTTATACTTCTTTGTCCTTCTGCTGTTGGTTACCATGATTGTTAACTTAGCAATGACAATATGGATTTTGAAGGTTATGAATTTCACAGTGGTGAGTATCACAGTAACTTTATGTACCTGTTTCTTGAAGTAATAACTTGTAGTTTTAGTTCTCTTTCCTTTACCATGTTATCTACAAATCTTGTAATTTTGGATTAAAAATCATATATCCTTCTTTGACCATTGCTTCAGATATTTATACCTTTTTTTGTATATTCTGCAGTGAGTGGACCTGGGCCCTGTAGTTTCAGATATTTTTGGTTAATCATTGCTGAAAATATATCTGAATCTTAGATTTATGTATTTTTTTTGCCCAACCAAAAGCATCATGGTGATCAAGGATCTCTTGGTTGCTTGTTAGTTAGGTCAACTTAGGGTGGCTTTTTTAGTTTACGTTGTTCTTAGCATTTTGATAGAGTTTACTGACCGTTTGGACTGTGTTTCAGCTAGAACTTAGAGTAGCTGTTTTGATGTTGATAAGAAGGGGTAGGTGGCTATAAAAGCCATGGGCTTTTATGAAACAGCCTCCATCTGGAATCTTTAATAGCAGCAAAGTGTTACCGAGTCTGTATTTCAGATGTACACCTGAAAGAACACCTGCATTCAGTGGAAACTGAACTGTTATCTGCCCAGCTGCTCTCAAAGCTTTGTTTGGATAAAGGTGGTAGAAGTGCTCACTAGTTGGCAGTGGAGTAGTGTCTCTTTGTACATCAAAAGAAAAGATAGAACACTCCACAGTTTAAAATAGCAGTGTTTCTGCTAGGATCAGTGTGTTCTCTCTCTCTGGATTTTGAACTTCATAAGCCACATTTTGATGTAGCTAATAATATGTTTCTAATTCCTAGGTTCATAGCACATTTCTATTTTCCATTAGTTTATTGGAAATAAAAAACAGCCAACAAAACCAGAATTAAACATATGTATAAAATTGTCCTACATCAGCTAATGTTCTGTAATGCGTAGGGTTATCTGATACCGTTGTCTGGTGAGACGTATTGTGCAAACACATTGCTCCTTCTGAGTTGCCACTAGTGGATGAATAAGTTGGATTAATATTTTGACAACTGTATGAATTTAATGTGTACTGAAGAGTTGGAAGGTTTTTTTGAGGGGTTTGCTCAGGGTTTTTTTGTGTTTTGTTTGTCTGTTTTAATTCTTTTTTTAGCATAATATGCTTGCAAAACAGGATATTCACATATGCTTTTGATGCTTTTGCTATTTAGGTTAGAATCATATTTAGGCATACCTGTTGACTTCAGTAAAATGATCTGCTATTATTCCAGAGAAGAATTAAGCATGGAAATTTAAATAGATTAAGAAGATGTTTTAAAAAGCACAGATTTTTTTTTTCTTTGTGCAGAAGATTGCATTCTAATAAAATATTTGAAAATATAGCTTCAGTATCTAGGCAATGTTTGACCTTCCACATTACAAGCTACCATAGCACTATCCAGTTTAAAACTCTTGCAATTTGAATGTAAAATCTTTTTAAAACAAAACCAAAAAAGATATTTTGAAACATGTTTATTTCATACGTGTCAAAGCTGTGTTAGAAAGTTAAAGGTTTATGGTGAATCACTAAATCAGTGTACGAAACTTGTGCAGAGAACAACCGGATTGTTTTAGCAGTTCTGTTTAGTAGTTAGTAGATTGCAGACCTTGCTTCAATAGCTTGAGAGAAATATGTATTTGAAATAATTATGCGAACACTGGCTTAATAAAGTCATGAAAATAGTCTTCGAAATGTAATGCACTTGATATATAAGCTTGTTATTTCACTATTACAATTCAGAAACCACAAAGCTTATGTCCATCTTTAATAATCCTGAATTTTTTATAAATACATTTTATTTATAAAATGGTATGCCACTCACTAGTGTGAGTTAATCTTTAACTTTCCTGTTACAGAATTAAAATTAATTTTGTATATTCATGTTTACTGTAGTCACATATACCAG
Source organism: Aramus guarauna (assembly GCA_013400195.1). Lineage (NCBI taxonomy): Eukaryota > Metazoa > Chordata > Aves > Gruiformes > Aramidae > Aramus > Aramus guarauna. The sequence continues at coordinate 690,296 of VXBL01003188.1, forward strand.
TAAGCAATTTGGAAAACAGAAGTGGAGCTTATTACTCCTCTTTCATATGAAACCCCCCCTCAAAAATATTGCATATGCTTGGGAACGTTGTTCATTTTGGAATATCATATATCCCTTAACTGCCTCAGAAATGAAAATTGCTACTTAACAGTTTGTTATGAATAATCTGCAAAAATTACTGTTTCCAAATGATTTTATACTTAAAAAGGATAACAGAAGCATTTTAATGTTTATACCACCACCTGATCATGCTTACTCAAATTTATACATAGTACATCCCTGTTGACATAAAATTATTAACCATTAATTTTTTAATGGCAATATATTTCATGCTTTTGTTTAATGAAATGTACTGCTTCAGGACTGATTTTTTTTTTTTTTTTGTCTTCCAATTTTTATATAAATTTATGGAATCATCTGTGGTTAAACTGTTGCAGAAAACAGAATCTATAGGCATAAAACTGTGGTTTATGACCTGCAATTGTTTATTTCAAGGTGCACACATTTGTTTTACAAAGAGACTGTTAAAAAATACAGTAATTAAATGACATGACAGTAGGTTATTTAATGTTATAAAGCTATATATGATAGATGTAAGCATATCAGATAACTTAAAGCTGAAAGAATGAAAAAAAGTCTATCAGTATTTGCTTCTGCTTTTATAACAACCATTACTCTGGATCATGTTTGAATCCATTTTGTTAATCATACATACTTATGTCCACACATGCACAGTGGAGCACCAGTGGGAAATTTGTATCAAGTCTGAAGGAGTCACATTCTTAGTGACAGATGTCTGAGAGTAAAATAGTTTAGTTTAGGTTCATAAACTTTGTCTATTGAAAGAATGCAGTAACTTTGAAATATACATATATTTCTTCCTTGCACACATATATATGTACAGATACAATCTTAGAAATTGTATTTGTGTATCTGGGAAGTGGTAGGAAGTCAGAAGTACAGCTAGAAACCTTTTGAAAAGGAAAATACTTTTGCTAAACTAGTTTAAAGAGTATTTGCACAAAAGAGGAATCTAGCCATGATAAAATCATTGTTGAAATTGAACTGATTGACATTTTGATATTATTTTAAATTAATGCTGTTTTAGCATAAGCCAATGTTGAGCTTCTTATAAAAACAATAGTAATTGCACCACTTCAAGGGGTCATGAAGAACCAGGGCATGGGTTTGTCATTGCTGGCTGACAATTGCAGCAATGTTAATTTGTATTAGCTGTTGACTTTCTATTTTTAACTGTACAGCTGCAGTCACTGGCCAATTGGCAAAATAAAAGCCTTTCTGAGTTCAATTTATAGATTCTTCAGTTGGAAAAATTTTCTGAATACGCTGACCTTGCATGTAAAAGTCACATTCTGAATCTGAGCTAGTTATCCCATGCTCGTTTTATACTCAGAGAGGAGAAATGGGGTCTCCTATAGGGCATTCATCTCATAGCAAGAGAGGCAACTGAAGTGAATTGTCCTTAAGGATGTTGAATATCTTACCAAAGAAGTAATTAAAAAGGAAATATGGCTTATTTGCAATTGTGTAAAAACATACTACAGGCAAGTTGTGCAAGTCTCCTTTTATCAGATCAAGTAGTATAGCTGGGAAAGGGAGAGAAACCTTCAGATATACAATCCAGTGTACAATGTAAGAAAGAAACTTGAAAGGTAAATAGAAATTACAAATAATTGCCCTGATATAAAATGTATCAGATGAGCAAAACTGAAGATAATGAATATCTATGTACCAGAAGGAATATTAGATAGAGGACTCAGAGATATAGTAATAATTTTTTGAAAGATATTCCCCTACTGGTAGCTTAGTGCTATTGTCCTTTAACATCTAGTCAAGATCTATTATCTCACTGTTTGATCATCTGTTTAGGAAGCTATGTGTGAAAGCATGTAAGAACTTCAGGACATTCCACTCATAGGTAGACGCACGTAGCTATAACACACCATACTATCCTGGGTTTACGTGGAAAGTGATCATTCAGGAGTAGACTATATCAGAGGAAGACCTCATCTTGAGCAAAATGCTCTGCCAATAACTTAGCCCTGAAATAATCCCCAGACTAAACTGATCATTGGAATAAAACTCCTTGTTGTTTTATGTGCATCAAGTGGATCTACTCTGTCCTGACTGGTAAGGATAAAATAATTTGACAGCCTTTACACTATGTTGTCGTCTAATGGAACCATCAAAATTTCTGAAACACAAGCTTGAGCTGCAGACTCCATCTATTGTATTAAATGCTTTCCTGAAAAGTAAACAACTGCTGTCTTCAAGAATGAACTCAACTTTCCTCATGTCTCTTAAGCCCGATCTTCAAAGGAGACATACAAAACTTCTTGGGAAAATCAAGCTGGGAACTAAAATCTATAGCTTTTGTCAATATCAAAATAATAGACTTAGAAGACGTGAGTTTTATAGAACATTTATAATTTCCTTTCCTTGTACTAACCTTCCCATGGTCCACAGGCTTCTCCATGGAAATGTCTGTCTTTCACCTTCTCTCAGGATGTAATTATCTCTCACTTAGTCTAGGTTATACATGTCTAATGAAGCCCAAAGCTGTTAGTTACTTTTTTGTGTCTATTTAATTAGTATATTAAGTGTTTCAAGAAGGATGGCTCACTCACGTCATAACTTGGTGACATAACCATAGGGTAAAGTATGGATACCTTGTCTTTACTACATCCTGGTTATTTCACTTATGTAATATATATGTATTTTAAAGGATAGCAAGGAAAGAAATAGGTTTTACCGTGCCTGCACTCTTCTCATCATGTACTTGTATGGTTCATAGCATAGGTAGTTAACTTACTTTTTCTTTGAAGATTTAATCACTTGAACATTATTATCTGACTAGAACTATAATTTTATATAATTTATTTTTTATATAGCTGTTAACAAATAAAGCATATAGACAGTTTGTCAATCTGATTACTTACTCTGTAAAAGAGATTTACCTTACATTTTTGTCACTAAACAAATACCAGTGTAGAAATGTGTGACTGAAAGTTTTCTGCAGCTATATCAAATTACAGTTTTAAAAAAGAAATTCAAAGTATTCTTACTGCTGTGAAGTGACATGGGGCAAACAGCATAGAAACTTAAGTCCCTCTCTTGGTGAGGGAGGTGTTTAATATCAGTGCCTTTATATATTTACTAATATGTACACAATTGACATTGATACTGGCATTTACTTGATATTACATTATTCTGTTGCTTATTACATTACATTGAAGTTTGGAGTTTACTAAAACTGAAAAAATTGTAAGGGTAGGAAAAATGCAAATGTGAACCCCTTTAGTTCTTTGGATCTCTTTTGGATTGGCCTGTAACTCAGCCAGATATCCTAGGAAGTGTCAACACCAAATTGTTTTACTGGGTTTGGTTGTACATCTGATTTTGTATGCCTCCATATTCTGCTTTCCCATTAGGGATCCATGTATGAAAAGACTTATTTTTTGTACCTCTTTAAGAACACAGTCACCCAGTTCAGGTATTTTCTCTTACTGTAGTTACTTCCATGTTGTAATCAGTTTTGACTGCCGTCATAGCAGAATATTTTCGGTATTGATACACGTTAAACCTCTCTGGCCAGTAGTATCATGGGAATTTTAAGATCAGCAATGAGGAAACTTATCATCTGGGTTGAGATGGTTATTTCTCAAGGGAACTTGAACCTAAATTTATCTTCAAATATAAGCAAAGCATAAACAGCAGTTTAAATTTCCTGGCTAGCATTCATGTGGTTCATACTCACAATTGAACATACCCTGGTTGCTGGCTGCCTAGCTCCAACATCATGTTGTTTGGACAGCAGGTAGTTTGCAAGATGGTTGAATGTTTGCCAGAAGATACACATGCCAACTAAGCATGATTTCTTTTTATGTGACAGCATATATAATAATGCAGATATATGAAACCATTAACTCCTCTCTGCATCTTTATAGATTGTCCCCATATTTCTTTAGGAGTTTAACTTTTAGAGTTAGAATCTTTCAGATCTGCAAAAATGTAAATCTGAGTGATAATATTTTCTTGACATCACTTACGGAAACCAGTAAACACAAGTATACTTTTCTGGGTTTTGGTTGCTATGCAAGAATGAGGAAATCTTTCCAACTTTTTACTGTGTTGTTGGGATACACATACACTCTTCTGATCTTAACATCCAGTGTGGAAAAAATACTTATAATTTCTTTAGAAGTAAAATTTGTCCATTAAAGCTATAAATTGATACTTAAGGTTTTAGTGGTACCCAAATAAAGCAACTGTGTTTGATGCTTTTATCTAGACCTATAGCAAACTGTCTTGGCATACTGTAGAATAAGAAAATAATTTCTTTGCAAAACTATACTGTAATACTCATTATCTGTTTCTCAAAAAGCGTGGCAGTGATATGAGCTGTCAGGTTTCTAAGATTCTGTAACCACCCAGATCTCTTTATTTGATGTTCTGTTATCAGTTCAGTTGGTTCTGCTGATCTATGCAATGGAGATAGTAGTTGCCCATGGCAGCTAATACAATTTCAAGTAGAATGAAGAAAAAGCTCTTTTCCATTTCTTAGCCATTTTTTGTTGAGAAATATCCAATTTGTAACAGATTGGCATTTGAAATTTATGAAGTTGTGTAATAGCTGTACTTATCTCCACTCAAAAATAATTTGGTTGTTTGGCAAACAGACAACTTCTTTCATTTTACAAAGGCAGCAGTTCATTATTAGGTTTTGAATAAATATTATTATTATTTAATAGTAGCAGTTGCTGGGTGCTTAATGTTCTGTCACATCTGCAGATTTCATTTATTTCAATGGCAATCATTTATTGTCAGTAATTTATTTTAAACTGTAAATGATCTCATTTTCAAAACTTGTTATTTCTTAACTAGATAGAAAACTATTTCTCTACATCCTTCAATATTTTAGTTTTCAAGAACCTGATGTCCCATTTTGGGAGGAATACAAGAAAGCTTTTGTTTCCTTTTTGTTTGTTTTTTGTAGTGAGAAAGATCCAGTCCAGAGCAGGCAATATCATTAATTATTAATGATTAAGAGACTTAGTCAAGATATCGGAGACCAAGGTTCAAATTCATGCAGTCTCCAATATAGATCATGTCCCAGGTAAGTGTCCTACTTATAGGCTATTAGTCCTTCTGTTTTCTGATGTTCCTTTTTAATAGATACATGACCTCTATCTTACTATTTTTTAGTCTCAAACATTAGATACCATCCTTATAACAAATTTTATTGAAAATTCCTATGAGATAGCTGTATATTCCTCAAGATTTTCTAAACATTTTTTCAAAGGAATTATAAATTGTCAGCTGGCTAAAATGAGTATTAGTTAGAAAACCATACACGTGTGCACGTGCACATGTGCACACACACACAGAGTCTTATATGTGTAATTCGCTCTGTTCTCATCTCCTTTTTATGTTGCACTGGAAAATGGAAATTTAATGAATGAACATGTCAGCTCTCAAATGCTTGCTCATAGCATGTCAGCGAAAGAATCTTGCTATGAGTTAATTTTACTTGTACTTTTTTATCCCATTTATTAACATTCATGTAAAAGCACAACTTTATGGAGCTGGAGGGTGTTTTGTAAAACTTCTCTTCATTTGGAGGGCAGTGGGCAGGAATGAACTGATTTATTCTTACTCTCTTTCGAGCGTGTCACATAGTTGCTGTTCTAAGTACAATGAAGAACTCATTTTAAGTATTTCTAATACCATTCTTCTAAATCACTTTGTAGATGTACCTCCTTTGCTAGCACTTACAGGGAAAAAAATAAATCTTAATCATCAGTGCAAATATGATGTAGATTTACTTGACTGTATAGTAATTAATGTGCACGATCCTAATTAATTTCTGTAAATGTTTGTTATCCCCTCTTTTTTTTTTTTTTTTAATGAAAGGGAAAAGTCAAAATCTGTCGTGTCACAGTAGAAAGGCAGCTCATCTGAAATCAAGTTTGCAATCTCCTATTTGTTGCATATATGCACAGCATGAATAGTCAAGCCACTGTTATACATATTTGGTTAGCTATTCTATAGTAGTAGGCATCTCATGCAAAGGCATCTTTTTTTATTTAAAACAGTGCTATTTAATGGCACTTCTTAGCAAATATGAATTGCCTTGTGCCTGCCTATGTGCAGGTTATATTGTTGATTCTGGGTGGCTGAATGCAGACTTCAAATATTTTATTTTATTCCTGAGATATATATCTGTATGTTTTGGTGTTTATTGTTGCAAGTTATCTCTGATGAAGAAAAAAATGAACAAAATTAATTTCTTATTTTTATATTTGCATATTTCATGCAGATTTAATAGCAGGATACTAGTAAAGTTCCCAATAGAAAAAGGGAATAAATACTTTGCTCCCTACTTAACTTTCTAGAAACGTGATTTCATTCACTGTAAAAAAAAATAAAATAAAATAAAATAAAAAAAATCTATTTATACAGTAGTTTAAGCAATTTCAACCTGACCTTGTATTTGGGGCTTTGGAAAATTGTACTATAGTATCCAGGACTTGAACGCTTAGGGAAAACTGCCTATAAACAATGTTTACTTTATAGAGGTGCATTGAGAACATAGAGGTATTTGCCTTTACAAGGTCACTGCTTGCTTGTTTGTCTCATTGCTTCAGATTTGTTTCCTGAAGTGTCAGCACTGATTTAGAATCAGCTTAAGGGGCACAGATTTGTAAATTGTACCTTTACCCCATGTCACCAGTCCAGCAGGCCACAGGTAGCTTGCTCCATGTTTCAAAAAAAGTGTGGATGGCCACATCTTCTTTTACCATTCACTGTGGTGATTCTGATGTGCATTAAACTATGACTTCTGCAACCTCTTGTAACAGTTTTAACATTCAAAAAGAATGCTGAGTGTGGGTATAGAAAGTATAAAAGAGGGCAACAGCAACTTCGTGTGATAGGTTAGATGACAATGAAAATATATATTTATTTTCACTTTGTGGACATTTGCCTTCTATTAAATAATAATAATAATGTGTTTTAGCTGAGTGAACAATGTTTACTAGACAGCTTATTGTTAATCATTCACTGTGTAAAAAGGCTAGAACAAGAATCTCAGAAATTTTTTTCAAATATTTGCTTTCATGAAAACTGAATTAACTTAATTCCAGTTACTGGCTTTTAGCTGTGTTCCCTTTCCATGTGTATTCTAGCATGACATTAGCGTTTGTGGAAAGTGAGATTTTCAAGAGAATATTATACAAAGATAACTTTGAATTCTTAAAGGTTTATCCAATAAGCCAGTTCTGAGATTTAGATGAGTCCAATTGCATAGCTTGAATAGTAGATGTTTGAAGAGAGTTGTTGAAGTGCAGTCATTTCTAATGGGTAAAAAAAAAAAAGCAAAAAAACTTAATTTTGCATATTAAGGTTCAAGAAAATAATCAACAGAAAGTCATTACATGAAAAGAAAAGAAGGCTTATGCTTTAGCATATTTGTCACAAATAGGGCAACTAAAGCAGACCAAGTTAATTTTATAGTTCAGGCCAAGCAGTCATGTTTTGTAATGTTATTTAGCAGTAATTAGAAAGATATCAAACCACTTGAACAAACTTTAGTTACTTAAAGGCACCAACAATCTGTATGAATAATGAAATGTGTCATGGTTTCTTCTTTCCCTTCTACTATTGGGGTGATTTATGTGAATATAGAGTACAAATAAAAAATTACAGTCTGTGGTTGGAATCCTGCTTTTATTTGTATTAATCTTCCATCCTGATATCCATACAAGTCTGTGTACAGAGGCAGAATATACTCATGTCAATCTAGTCTAAATTAGATCTAGTACATCTAGAAATTATAATAAAAAAGAAATAGGAAGATAAGATAGAATATGTAGTGATATGTATCTTATCATATCCTCCTCTTTCTTACAAGTCAGGATATTAGATGTGTGGTTGCAATCACAGGCAGGATTAAATGATGAAATCAAATGTTTTAAGTAGGATAATACAGTAGCAAGAATTATTTCTTTTTAATCAAAAATATGAATAAGATATTTGTGTGTCCTGCAGGGGATTAGGAGACCTTGATAATAAGACCTTTGCCTAAAAGATGCAACACTGATGGAATATCTTGTTTATATTTGACAGTCATATCTTACTATACTGTTTGATACAATCAAGGAATAAAAATCAAGAAATACAATAAAAGCAGAATATAAATGATATTGTCAGAGGCAATGTAGAAATAGCGGAACAACAACTAAAATAGAAGTCAATGTTATTACACTGTCCTAAAGCCCTCAATTGTAATATAAATTTGGTTGTCTAATAATTTGTTATTGCCAGCCACACAGTGCATACCCTTTCTGTCACATCAGTGTCCATCATGCCAATAATGTATTCAGTTGAGCATCAACCCTCAGAGACTCAGTGAAATTTTTTTTACCATGCCATTTATTGTACCAGTTAAGTAAAACAAATTGTACAGGACGTCTTGTAAGATCCTGAGAGTTTTGAGTCTATTTATTGCATCTTACAAAAA